>JAUTCZ010006130.1:0-13499 GCA_032273805.1 Melanodrymia brightae | reverse complement strand
ACCCATCATTCCATCTATACTAAAATCGATGGGGACATACCCTATATGGTTTTGAGTAGTGCAATACATGTACAACTGGAATATATTAACAAATCTCTGTCAACTCCCTTAAGTTGGCGGTCAAAAACCATCAGCCATTAAGAAATACTAGTAAAAAAATACTATTTACTTGCGTACTTTACGCCAACTTTCGAACCCATCATTCAATCTATACTAAAATCGATGGGGACATACTCCATAAGCAATTTTATCTAACCGGTAATGGAGAGATTTGCTGTGTGTCAGTTTATTGCAGATACATTTGACCTGAACATTGTTGCTTTTTGGAACCATAGTAACAATGTCAACAAAGTTGGCTAGCTGTTAGACTTTGAGTATAAGCCTAATACTAGGTCACATATATACACCACCATTAAATACTTCCCACGTAATATTTGTTTACACATTTCTGGTCAAAGCTTTGTATTAATTCGACACGATATACTAAATTACTAAATAGTGCTAATGCTACACGAACGTGTGCTGTCTTTATAGTGGGGGTTAGCTTGGCATTATTTGTATTTTGATGGTACACTAGAAGCTATCGGTATGTTCTTTCCACGTATATATTGTCTGGGTTTAATACATTCTATATTGTATATAATGTGTACGACGTTTTCATCAAATTGCCGATTTTTAATGAAAACTTGTAACCTACACCCCTTTGTTATGTATACTGGCATAGCCCAATAGATCAGTAGATGAATATATTTACAGTACAATTGTTGACAGAAATAGATTTACCCGTACCACCCGGTTAAGACGAAACTCAGCACATTTCCTTTAGCTTAAATGTCATCGGCAGAATGGGCCTACTATAATTTGTATTCTCCGAGGAACTTGGAATATGTGTGACTTGTGTAAAAACTAGTTCGTTTGTGGCGTCGATACGTGAGTATAGATTATAGATTACCATACAATACAAAATGGCAACTTTTCGTAGTACTGGTGAAGGTGCATCTGCTTTAAAAAGAGTACGGCATGTATGTTATGGGTGTCACTGTCCAGGGGGGCGGGACGTAGTTCAGAGGTAGAGTCTGCCTGTGGCGGGATGGGTCGAGGGTTCGATCCTCCATGGCACAGACATTTTATGGACTATTTTCCGTTCCAGTGATACACGTCTGGTTTATCAAATTCCGTGTTGTGTGTTATCCTATCTATGGGATAGGCCCCCTGTCTTGGACACATCCATCCGGGATCTCGGAGGATGTGCCCAAGACATGTGCTTGAACCTTTAGTGTCAAATGGTTGGTTGATTGATTGATTGATATGGGATAGTGCACATAAAAGACCCTTGCTGTGTAGCGGCTACATCGGGTTTCCTCTGAGACCATGTGTCAATATAACCATGCGTCCCACGTCCAATAACAGCGGATTTATAATCGATATGTTCCAGTGGCGTCGTTAAACAAACTTTATCTTTATCATATACGAAATGTGTGCAATTATGTAGATAAATACCTAGGTACAGTGTTTTCGCATCTGTTTATCATGTTTATATGCAAATTCATTTTCTTGTAGCTGGCTTCATGCCTTCGTCACGTTGTCCCAGTTTTCGCGCCAAAATGGAGAGTGATTCACTTTAATTGGCCTGACGTTTTCGTCACTTGAACCACATAACAAGCTATATTTTCGAATAATTTTGCTATTGGTTCTGTATTATCGTTGCAGTTCCGTGAAATCATCATGGGTCAAGACCAATCGAAACCGACTGAGACAAAAGGGATGATTCGACATCGGACTAGCGGCATGTACGTGCATCCGTTCGAAGGTTCGGACTCACCAGCCGACAACACTCGATTGGTCCTCCACGGTGACATACACTGCTTCCGCTTTATTGAGGTAGAATGTGAGTTAGGGTACATTGAACACGTGTCCAGTGGTAAAGTTGTGCACCCATTTCGAGGCAAACAGACACCCATAGAGGACACCGAACTTGTGTTATTCGACGAGCGAAATGACGCCGCATTGTTTTCGTTTGACAAAAAAGATCAGTTCATCCGCCACAAAGGAGGGCTTTATGTGGCGCCATCTGGTGGGGATGCGGAACCTGATGAAAATACTGTTCTTGTTTTATCTAAACATTCCTCTGGTAATATGCGGTTTGTTCTAGATCCAAGATAAAATGGATATTTAATCATGGATGCGGGCTAAAACGGCACAAAATTTTGTTGTGAAAACATGCAGTTAGCTGTATTGATAATTTTGTTTTTTTAGAGTACGAATAAATCACAACCTGTGGTTTTGGATTGTTCGAAAGTAAAGTTTGTTTTATTTAATGACGCCACTAGAAACACATCGATTATAAATCAGCTGTTATTGGACGTCAGACGCATGGTTATATTGACACATGGTCTCAGAGGAAACCCGTTGTCGTCGCTTCATGTGCTACTCTTACCGAAAACAGCAAGGGGTCTTTTATCTGCACTATCCCATAGACAGGATAGCACACACCACGGAATTGGATAAACCAGTCGTTGGAACGAAAAATAGCCCATAAAATGTTTTGCACTGTGGAGGATCGATCCATCGACCCATCCCGCCACAGGCAGACATTCTACTTCTAGATTACATCCCGCTCCCTTAGATTGTTCGAATACTTAAACTAGTTTAGATAAACAACAGAGCAGCCTTGCGTTCAATAGCGCGAGCGTTTTGCTACCGACACAGACAATTTGACTGGTACCGATCGCGTACTATCATGTCACATTCATTTATATTAAATGCAAACATCGGTGTCAAAACGTTTTGTGTCCGTAGCAGAACGCCCGCGCTATTGAACGCAAGACAGATATATTTGGCGCAAAATGACCGTTGTAGGTTCTCTTTGACTGGCTATTATAGTTTAAGTCTAAATTGGCGTGAAGCGTTTCCGCTTTGCTGCATGTGCAGACAATAGCAGTGACATTAGAACTGTTCGAACTATTTGGTTACGTTTTTGCTCAGTTATTCTGTTAATATTTACAGTCATAATACATATATGAAATTATGTAGATAAACAAGGACAGTGCGTATAACACGCTTTATACCATTGTCACGTGATCGCACTTGTCGCGCCAAAATGGTGAGTGAATCGCTTTAAAATTAAACTAATGATCATCTTGGACATTGCGTTGGGTGATGCAAGATTACATGCATTCAGTTACTGCGGAGGAACGGGACATAGTGCAGCGCAAGTGCGTCCGCCCAATGTTCGATAGGTCGAAGGATCGATCCTCCTTAGGAGATCCACGAAAAGGTCTATCAAAGGGAATGGTGTGTGCTATCCTGTCTGTTGGAAAGTGCACTTAAAATAAAAGATCCCTTGCGGTTATTCAAAGAGTAGCATATGTGGCGACGGCTGGTGTCCTCTGTGACTAACCGCTAATTGATAATCAATGTGTTCCAGTGGTGTCGTTAAAGAAACAAACTTGATCAGTTACTGCGGATTGAATGCTGATATACAAACATCACACAACACAAGTTTATGGTTTGATATAATTTACTGACGATAAAAGTCTAGGCATTGGTATTATGACAACAAATTGAAAATAATTTCCTGTCTCTAGAAAACATATCATCTCGTGAATATTATATAAAATAAACTATTTTCACGAACATTGTCATTGTTGTGGATCACAATACACATTTTATACAGTAATCTTCCTGAAACATCAAAAATATGAGAGTAACTTTCCACATTGATATATTTACACAGACCAGATAAAACATCAATGGGAACGTATAAAACATGTTCCAAAGAAATTACATTTTCCTATATACATGGGTAATTATTGCAATTGTTAAGCCATTTTGTATAAATATATAAACGTCTATTCATATTTTGCAGCTGTTATTGTAACCGATTAAAATATACATAACTTCCTATGCACCCGTGGTTACGTAACTTATACAGAGTCAATGTATACACACACAGGAACAATCGTACACCAAATGTTTATTCAGAGGCGCCGGAAGTATATTTTTTTTATAGTGACACGCATGTCACGAATTTCAAAATGTCTCCCGGACATTCACTCCGATTTTAGCGTTGGAACTGAATATGTACTATTGGTAGAGTGTACGGACTTTAAAGACACTGGATCCAGTTTAAGACGGATACCACAAAACGCGCATTCTGAAACGCAAAACAATTCAAACATTATAAATATAACAAAACCGTATCTTCGTTCGACAGAGTTTAGACTGTATTTGATCAAATTTGTTACCACACACGCATGAACAGTGTTTAGTTAATGATGGCATTATTATGTTCATGAAAGGTTTAGCCGGTAGCACCCATCTTAAACTGGAATAAGTGGTCTAAAATTGACGTTTCTCATTTCCTGTAAACGAAACGGAGAATTCCCTGAACATCTTCCTTTGTAAAATGAATACAAGTCCGGTATGAATGCAGGTCCAAAATTATCGCAATACAATGACTTAATAGTAAGATAAAACTTTATAGAACAAAACAAATAATAGCCTGATCTACAAAACGATATATCACCTATACGTCCAAGCATTACTATAAGAAAAATCCCATAACACTATTGTGTTTAATTGAAGTCTGGAGCATTCATAGGTATGCTACCCCGATAGCATTATATACAGATCAGTTTTAAGAATATTTGAGGCCCCCCGCAGACCCTCGCCCCACCTTTCGGTGGCTTTGGTTTTTTTCAATATTAATATTTTTTTATATCGCGCACACGTGTGAGGCATATCGTGCCTCGCTATAAACCTAAACGACCCCCCTTCTCAAAATCCTGGCTACGGGCCTGCGGCCGGGCAAAGCAATGCACTGAGGCTCCTAACATTAATTTTTATTTTTCAAATTTAATTTCGGAGCCCCTAAAATGGTGGGGGACCCGGTAACTGCCCAGTGAACCCATTCTTCCGGACACGCGTTCCTGTGGACTTGTATTCCGTTTACACCGGTAATCCCTGTGTGTTGTGTTGAAGATGTTCATTCAACAGTTTCTGCGAATGCGTACCTCTTTTTAATGTATATAACAACTTGTTTCTCTAACTCACTAATTAAACACCACGTATCTGTATATAATTTTAATAACCTAAACATGTAATAAAATATTCTTTATGTACGTGTATGTACACAATACGGAAAGGTATTCGATAAAATAAATATTTTCACAACCTCTTGCAATATTAATATTTAATTTTGTTGACAATAAACGTTAATATACATGCGTAACATAGCTATATATTTGAAATAAAAAGTCTGATAAGAAACTACATTGTCACCATTCAATCTTTTCAACTATTTTCAGCTTTCTATTTATCTATTTCCTATACAATAGCGTCTCGCCAAATGTTTAAAAATTAATTTTTGTGCAGGAATATATAATGTGTACGCTATAAGCACACAAAATATTATAATAAAATAATGTCAGTTAGTAATATAAAATAATGGAAATCCTTTTCCGCCTAGTCGACGGAAAATGCAAGTAATAAACACATTTTCATATCGAGACTAACCATTACTAGTTTTATTGATTTATTTTTAACCGTTTCTGGGGCGGTATTTATGAAACAACTTTTTCTTAAGTTTTTCTTAAGTTTTGACTTAAGTTTCATTAAATTGAATAAGGTAAGACAACAACGTAAGCGTAAGTTTTTGTAGAATTCTTATGACACCTCAGGAGGAAACTTAAGACTTAAGTCAAAAACGTCCAAAACTAGGGGTTGTTTTTTTCTCAGAACTTAACTCACAATCGTAAAGACTTAAGTTTTTTCTTACACTTAAGTCTTATTTCTGACTTAAGTCGCTTGATAAATACCGCCCCTGGGAAAGCTTTTGTTTCACACGGGTCTTTTTTAAATCGCCGTGTAGTTTTTGTTATCGATATAAGTATATTATTAAATTTCTTTTAATAGATTAATTTGGAGTTGTTAATCACAAACAAAACTAATGTTAAAATAGCAAAATTAGCAGATGTGAACTATGACAATACCCCTTTAAAAGGCACAGTTTTGAGTTTAAGACGAATGCCACCGAACGTGAAGACCACATTTTATTATAATATGTTTCGTGCTAATATATCCTTTTTATTTTTTATAATTACAATGCTTTTGCTTAATATATCAATATCTGTCTATCAAATGTGTTCTTGTCATTCAAATGTTTGTAGTAGCTTAATAGAATAGTTTGTCTTTGTCAAGTTCAAATTAGTGTATACATGCATAGGTCCAAGGACTATACAAAGCTGCTACAAACACATTGAATGCATATATAATTGATATCCTAAGCAATGGAATGTAAGTACTGTAAATTGTAATTTTAATTAATAAAAAATAATCTATTAACCGGAATTATATTACAGTATATTTGATCTGAATGTCCGTGTGCATTCGTCTTAAAATCAGAACTGCGGCTTTAAAATAAATAAATACCAAAATTGTAATTTCCTGGCAAAATATGGAATTATTCCAAGACGTAAGAACAATAGATTTGTTATTAGACATTGAGAATGTTAACAATACCAAGCACCTGTAACAAAAACCATCAAAGAAACATCTAGTTTTTAAATAGACATTCTAGACACATTCATGTAGATGGTTGCCATTATTTCGTTTATTGTATATTTAATTAAAACCACTGGACCGAGTTTATTTAATCCCGTATGTTCGTTTTTACCCTTTATGAACGTTATAAAAGTAACTTACCGTAATTATTTTCCACCACTATCTAGCATTGTTTCGTATATATACATTTCATGATGTTTATCGTTCAAGTTTCTGGTTATCCCCTTTTGGATATCATAGGTGTAAATGAAGTGTGAGAGGGTAAATGTTTCAGAGAATCTAATTTGTAACTTTAACACGATTGTCCAACCCATCACTTTTCTAATCTCCCTACGCCAATGTTACTGATAATGTCTGGAAATAACGAAACAGTACTTCCAACAAGACAAACACTGTCTGAGTAGTACAGACATGGCATCTATAGCGGATATATCAAATCCCGACCACCCCCTCTCCGCTCCACCAACCAACCCGACCACCCCCTCCCCGCCCCAACCACCAACTTTATTACCTAAACAACAGTTACGACAGACTATGGCGATGAAAATGTATAATGATCACAATAGTAAACATCCTTTAATAATTGTTCAATGTTGATTAAAATAATAAACACAATAGTCATGACTGTCAAGACAATTCACGAATTCATGCTATGCTAAAGAATACTATAGTTATTATACATGTCGAGGAATATACCCAGGGTAGGTTGAAAGATGGTTTACACTTCATGGAGGGATACTTAACCATCGTGTGATGGAGATTGAACTGCTAAAGACTAGTTAAAGACTCTCAGTCACCAAGTTTTGCGTCAAACGTTTCCGCTCTGCTGCATCTCTAGGCTAAAGAGTGACCGTAGAAATTAGCTACAGATTTTGACGACGCAATTTTACGCAATAGCACACTTTCTATTGATGTTTAAATCATATAATAAATGTACGCAGTTATGTAGATAAACAAGTACATGTACAGTATTTTCTCTTCTGTTTATACGCAAATTAATTTGTGTATGAACCGCTTCACAATTATTTTGTTACGTGATCGTACGTTTCGCGCCAAAATGGCAATACGTTAATACCCTAAATACTTGAATACAACCAGAGGGATTCTAATTTTTCAGATGCATAGTTGGCTAGGGTTCTATTCGAGATATGGGTACTATTCAAGACCAAGGTTCTATTCGAGACGTGTACTATTTGAAACCCGGGCTCTATTAGTTGGAGACATCATTGTGTGAGAAAAGAGATACAAATTGTGTACGTTGTTGGAATTCAAAGACAAGCATGAACTGAGCATACCAAGGGCGGATCTAAGGGTGAGGTGGATCCCCTAACAGTGCCCCCATAGATAATGAAAATAATTATACTTTTAACATATAGGCATAATGTTTTGAGTTACAAATACCAGTTTTATTAGGGTGTCATTTTCACAAGATGGTCCGTGTTCCCTTCTCCCCTTGCACCCCCACCCACCCACCAAATATTGCCTGGATACAATTGTTTAGCTAAGATCCCGGGTTCTATTTTCAGATGCACTGTTTTCTCAGATACTATTCGAGAACCGGAATTCAGGAACCAAACAGATTTACGACTAATTGTGGACGTAAACGTAAATATCCGAATAAAAGTGTTTCCCAAAATATAACTAAACATAATTGGCGCCATGAACGAATAGGTCCGCGAGTAGAACATCACAAATGACCAAAAGTCCATGATATATCAGTTACGAATTATAGTCGTATCAAAGACGTATACATACTGTAATATGATAACATGTCGACAGTTTATCATAAAATCTCAAGTTGACGACAGTTTTATCTATCCACCGTATATTTAAATTTATGCTTTATAAAGGAATTCACTTACAGCGATATAAATATGAGGTTACTTTCTATAAATAAAGCTTGTTGAAAATCAAGCATCTTGTGGAAAACAACCCAACTACGGCTATATTTTCTAATATTAATGTCTGTTATTCCACCTAAAACGCGAAATCGCCAGCATGCAGCAGCACTAAATAACCATACACCACAGAGTGCTGCGCTTGTTGTACAGTCACTGCAGATAACATTAAAAATAAAATAAAATAATATAATATATTTGTTCTAAAATCATTCTTGAGCAATTGGTGCGAGCAGGATAATATACACGTGAATTGATACTAAAAGCCAATGTCGACGGAAGTCGATGTGCTTTCATAGGAATGTTTAATACAAAACCTAGCTACACTATTCATTATTTAATCAAGACATACCAGTGTCAATTATGATATACCATGCAGTATCAATCAAGCCATACTAATGTCAATCATGTTATACCAGTGTCAAGACAAACCAGTATCAATCTAGACATACCAGTGTCAATCAAGATACCGAGTATACCAGTGTCAATCAAGACATACCATTTTCAATCAAGACATACCAGTGTCAACCAAGATATACCAGTGTCAAACCATGACGTACCAGTAGCACTCCCAGACTCACTACCCGACACTAACACGCACACGACATCATTATTAAGTTGCTCAAGTCCTGGGTCACAGTACAACAATAGGATCTGGTTTTTGGACGTACAGGTTAACACAGTGCGCCGACTGACATTACATCTATCGGCTATACATAATTATGACGCCATCTTTGTATGGCAATATGTCAGATATTAATATTTTCCAGTGTTCGCAGTGTTGACGTCGTTGCAAAGTGCTGAGAATAATTAATGCGTTGACACACCTTGTAATTATGTATACGATTGCTGATATGTTTACAAAGTCCTCATACACTCTTCTTGTTTTTTTTTATGGAAAACAACTCTAGATACAGCCATTGTCTCATTGTGTTTAAGCTTTCTTGCAATCTATGTTGATCATAGTAGATGTTATTTGCTTGAAAATAACTGCATCTGAAGAAGAGAAAATGGACAAATGTTTTTTTTACAGATTTACGTTGGCATATTTCTAGAATAGTAATTACAATGCGGGTGCGCAGAAGCCATTTCTCGTTAGTGGCCCGGTAATCTAGGGAAAGGATAGTGCATAATTTGATCATTGAAAAGGGGGTGTATGTACGTGAATCGCGTTATCATCTAGGTGTTGTTACTTTAATTTTGACATTTTAAATTGCAAGTTTAGTTAGTAAAATTAAACTGGATGAACAGAGAAAGTAATTACAGTTCCACTAGACTGTCTTCAATGTTATGGACATGTTTTGTTTGTTATATATTTCTATAAATAAATTGAAACAAAGGATCCTCTGCCACTTGTATGAGACACATATTTGAAGCTACAAGCAGCAATACTTTGATGTCTGGGAGCTGGTCTTTTTTAAAGGTACAATGCTTATTTTTAAGACATAATATTTATGTCACCGTGTTTGCGCAGCTAATTCTATTTGTAACATATTTCTGACCTACGGTACATTTAATTAAAATTAACATTTATTTAATCTAATTGCTTACAATATCAATTTATGTATATTCAGTATTATTCTGGTCATCCGAATGCATGGTTATAATAGCTTAAGGTGTACTTTTGTACTCAGGAATTGGTCTTGTGCCAAATTAATGTAGGCAAAAGATCTAAGGACCTTATTAAGCCACTACTACGCATTGGATTTAAATATATTGATTGATATCGTAAGCAAAAAGATGTAAGTAAATTTTAATCATAATTAAAAAAAAACAGCCCCATGAACCAAACATGTTACAAAGATCATTAGCAGGGCCAGCATGGTGGCATTCGTCTTTAATCTAGGCATTGTACCTTTAACACTTACCACACTCTCGCCAAAAGCTTGAAAACTGGGTCGTCTTTGGTTTTGAGAACTTGGTGGTAATTCTCCTATTCCCAGAGTTCCAAATATACTTCCTCTACTGCCTCGGTGGTGATCCACATCCTGTATATCAATGCAAGTAATTTCACACGCATAATCTATATTAATTACTTTTATATTTATTACTCTACTCACCATGTTTGCGCAGTCATTGCAAAAATGTTCAATTTGAAACTAATAATTATTCAAACAAATATTCTTTCATTGAGAGTTTGTATAGGTAACAGTGAATCTAGAGTAGATTAGAAAGACAGTCATGTATACATTGACCCGCCTAAGGTCAATTTTTTAAACTGAAAGTACATGTAGTATAGAATATATTTATTAACAGTTTCCACATTGCAAACAAGTCTGCTTAAGACTTGGTGTCTAATATGCAATTGGTTGTTTGTAATTCAAATACTATTCCATACACTTAAGTAGAATCATGTATTGCACATGCAATAGTCATCAAGAGACCAAGTTGAAATTACAAAAATAATGGAATGTACTTAAGCACATCCATCATTCCTTGGGAGATTTGTTCCAAGATTGGTTGCTTAACTAGAATATTGAAAATCAGTCCACGTAGATTATATTGTTATTATAACAATTTATACCCAGGTTTTTGATGGTTTGTAAGATATAGAAAATCATGCATACAGTTTATAAATCTCCCGTTGGATATACATGTACATGTATACAGTATAAAACTATAATTTATAAGATGTTATCTGGCAATTATTCGTTTGGTATTCGTTTTATTTTTGTTGTATTATTGATATAACATAGATTCAGTCTCTTGACCTCAGGCGTTCACAATGTAATTAAACTCCGTCAAATTGCTTAATTATAAATTACGTTTTGTGATAACACAGCTGCCAACATAAAGAAATATGTAACACAAACAATTGCACATTTTAAACATACATGTATAAACATTAGTTTATGTACGTTTTGAACAACACACGTTTTTAGAAAGAACACATATATTTTCAAAATTGACGGAAATGTCCTGTTTTCTGAGAATAATATTTTGAAATACCTTTTAACAGATAATTGACGATAGAAATAATTCATGAAAAATTTACATGTGTTATAACCGGTGTTAACATCACAATACTTACTAATGATATTGCCCCTATTGGTACATGCGCACACATAACATCCATATAGTAAAAATTTTTAAACACCATCATGTTTTCACGCATCAACTCGTCATATCGGACATTTTTATTGCGCAGTATACTAGTATACATATTGTATTGTATTAATTTTTTTTCGATTTCAATACACATTATATATTATGTTATAGTTTAATATTAGCTCTTGCGACTCTTCGACACGTGTGTTTATGGATGGGTACACCACAATCATGCTTGGACTATGTTATGGTAATTTCGTCGGTTTCGAATGGTTTGGTATTAACATAATTATTATCATGCAAAATTAAATGAACCAATTTTGACAGGAACATGTTAAAATGCTTGGAATTTTTAAAGCACAGTTTTGTAGATTTTAAAAATTATTTACGACAAAAAATGCTCTTGTATATTGATTATGTATTCTATTTCTTTAAAAAAATCTTCAAAATGTCTTTTTCGACTTTTCAAACGGTTTGTTTACATATTTGTCGCTATCCTGCAACTTTTTGTTGTAGATTTGACCCAATACGTTTCTAGTATCTTAGAAATGTCGATAGTTTGATAAATATTCTAGAAAATTAACTATTGTAAACAGATATAATGATATATGCAGCTATAGGAAAACAGTTTAATGTTCACAGCATACAGTGCAACCATAACAAAACAGACACAGCAGCTGCTGGACGTTATAGTAGACAAGACAAAAACCACACACATATATATATATATATAACGTACATAACACGTAATGTACGTAACATATATAACGTACATAACACAAAAAGTATATTGTGCATAGGCTTCTACAAGCTTTATACGTTTTGACACTTTTCTTAAATTGTAATATCTTGTTTATTGAAAGTAAGTTGTTATTACCATTTTATAGTTTATACATTGAGCGAAATATTGTATTTTTATTTGCTGGTCCGTAACACATTGAACGGAAGCCAACGAAACAAAACGAGACACAGCAATCTTGCATCACCGATGCTTAAACGAAACAAAAAAAATATATATGTGTTGACACATATTCAAAATTCATGCTACATAAACGAAGCAAAACCCGTGTTAATGCAAAGAGTATTTGAATGCTAATATTAGTGAAAAAACGTTTCATTCACAGGCAGTGGACAGTGGTTAAATATGGGAAGAACTGTACCGACTCACAACATAGCCAGAGAGGGAAAAGTTGACCACATTAAAAAAAACAATGCTATAGTGGTCCCAACTTTTAAACGCTTCCAACTTACAGGCACCACTATGGGGCCGAGGCTATGGGTGCTGGGTCTGCGTGGTCTATCAAATCTGTCCCTCTCCTCTCCAAAACAGCCAAGCGGGAAAATCCCAAGGCTATGGGTGCTCGGACGGCGCGGGCGTTCTCCCCCTTCGCCGAACAAACTTATGGGCAATATCCCTAGGCTCTGACTGGAGGGTCGCCGCCGGTCTCGGAAATGATATTCACCGAAGCCACTTACTGAGAGGGAGAAGGGACCGAGACTATGTGTGCTGGGTCGGCGAGACCGGTCAGGACTAGTGGCGTCCTCGCTGGTAATGCTGATGGTCGGCTGGCCGCTGTTCGGTGGAACGAGACTGTGACGGCGGATTATCTCCAGAGGCTTGTCCAGAGTACTGGAACTTTTTTCATCCTGAAATAAAAAGGATACAGAATGTTTTGTGAAAAATTTGTTTTTGGGTCATATAATATGCATGTCCTTATTTCTGTGTTTCATTGTTTGTTTGGGTATATGTTCAAAGTTGTGGTTGTGATATTCTTTACTCAGCAGTAGCTTGAATATTTAATAATTAAATCCACTTCTAAAAGTAGTATGTCTTTGAACTGTATACTTTAACGAATCTATAATTCCGTGTCATATATAAACAACCTCAATGAATACTACACGTAATATTAAAGCACACACATACATACATACATACATACATACATACATACATACATACATACATACATACATACATACATACATACA
>JAUTCZ010006020.1:0-13503 GCA_032273805.1 Melanodrymia brightae | reverse complement strand
TTTGATAAACCAGACGTGTTTCACTGGCTGGAACGGAAAATAGCCCATAAAAATGTTTTGCGCTGTGGAGGATCGATATCTCGACCCATCCCGCCACAGGCGGACACTCTTCCTTTGAGCTACGTCCCGCTCCCCTTTCCCAAAAGATGACATTCTAAAAAGAAGTGGTCAATCATGATTAGAAGGTGCAGTCATTATAAAAAACAACCGCTACTAGATCTTCAACACCTGGTTGGCCCTCTATCGGTCCTAAAGGGAGCCAACTCTATTACCATTATATTGAAGTCGGGAATGTCTCTCATTGTCTGCAGGTGCAACAGAGCGAGAACGTTTGGATCTGAAATCGTAGACCGATCTCCTTTAATATTAAGGCAGTTATGAAACAAGCGTAGGTAGCAGAAAACTGAAAACTTAACAGTGATCTCTTCCACATCATGTGTGAACCATTTCCTGTCTAAGATGTCACATCAAAAATTACACAAACACAAGTTAACACACTCCATAACTTTAATATACATGCACATATACAAATGGCACTCATAACGTTTACGTCAACAAAATGTACATTGAAATTAACCAATTCAAAATGCCGGATGTGATAAATGTACAAATTTACAATTCACACAATTTATAACACACGTCTATATATACATACTAGTAATATACATGTAATAGGTTGGAGTCTAATAGAAGTAAAAAAAAACTTTCTTATTACATTTCGTTAATAAAATGTAACAAGCGTGTTGCAATCGTTCAAATTATAGTTACGGGTAGTTCATACAAAATGTTTAATCCAGTTCTTTTCGGTCTAACTGTTCACCCACTGACATAAACAAAATCCAGTGTACTGAGTGTATGAACACAATAATGAAACCAATTACTTTCTGTAATCATTTGTTGCTGATCGACATCTATATTGATGTTCAGCTGCTCATTGATTAAGAAGTTCTAAACGTGGTAGCCATTCTTGGCAATAAAAACTTTGACACCTAAATATTGTCAAACGTTGTTTTATCCATGGTAGAAAGATAGTAAAATCGCCAATATACAAGTCACAATCTTCAATGTAAGCTACAACATACAAAATATAAATATTCCATAGAACCAATGAGTAAAACCACCACATATATAACATACCATACTGATAACCCACAACAACTTTTAAAACGTCTGTAACAAATTATACGTGGTTAAAGTTTAACTTTAAGAGGGTTTTCTTGTATAATGTTCTAAACAGAATTCATCAAAAGTCATATGACTCTTTATACGATGTTTTAAGCTAAGAAGACACCATACGATAATTATCGTTGGTCTGGGCAAATCGCTTGTCGTGTCGAAAATATTGTGATCTTTAGTAGACAAGTTCCAACTATTGGTTAAATCTTCATTGCGGGTGTTTTCAATATCCGATATTGAAGACACTTTCAAATAAGTGACAACCAATAGTATAGCTAGAAATTATCGTTACTATAAGGCACGATAGTTCCGACCCGAAAGGCGATTTGTCCAGAGACCAAACATTATCGTATGGTGTCTTTCTAGCATTAGAACATCAACAATCAGTGCAAGTCGACATCGTGTGGTTAATAGCAATTGTTTGCACAACTCACACCAGTTTCCTAACAATGAGAAATAGAGAAATACCGATATGACTTTGTTTTGATTTATTATAGAATTTTCAACATCGAGATAAAATAATTGACTAGACACCACAACCTACAGCCTCTGATGTACCAGTCCATTTAATAATAATAATAATAATAATAATAATAAAAAAAAAACTCTTCGCCTTATAAATAACTGATGTCGATAAAGTATAAAGTATTTGGAAAGAAAATAGTAAAACAAGTATGACTGGTATTTCTATACTAGTATTAAGAAAGATCTGTATTCAGAGTATACTAATATGTCAACAATGTTTACCATGGTTCACTGGATTAAAATAATAAACAAAATTGACGAATTAAAGAATAAATATAAACTCAAAATGGTCCAAAATCCAAAATAAAACTACATATAAGGTGGACAAAAAGTGTTGAATGTAGAGGTATTCTGTATCGAGGTCACCATCCTATACACCTAAAATAAAGTTAAACACCTCCCAAATGTTTTCGGATATTGCGTATTGACATGTCTGGTGATACAGTACTGTCAACTATATGAGGCTACAAACCATTTTATATGCTATAATTACCCTTTACATGATACATAACAACAAAATACACTTTCATATCGGTATATTTTACTTTAGAACACTTCAACAGAATTTTGTCAAATGGAGACAATTAATTTTGGTTGGGAATCAACCAAAGAAAACCTTTCATGGTCAGTACCGGGGTATCATGTGAGTCATATGATATGCATGTATGTAAGCTCAGCTAACATGTCTAATGGCCTTCGATGTGTATAGGTGATGCCAAGAGAATCAATATTTAGTATCATATATACGTATGTAACATGTGTTTGATTACATCACTCAGCTGTTGTCTTAATCCCAGAATCAAACGTAAGACATGTTTAACGTTATTTTAGGTGTACTAGTATATACTGTGAGTCGTACGCTGCCTGGCATTTATTGGAGATCAAATTTGCACATTGTTCAACTAAACGTAGTAAATTAATTAATAGAAATACAACCAGAAAAAGAAATCAAATTGAACCTGAGAAATGCAACCAATCGTCTGTAATTTCTGAGCTCCAAACAAATTTGAAAACATTTGTGAAGTTTATTTGAAGTCAAGGTTTGCAGTTGTTCTATTTGATCAAATACTTGTGATTATTTCTTTTGCCTAGTTAACGTTTTATTACTTATCATAAGTAATAAAACTTCAAAAATAGTTCATTGCTATGTTCGTGTACATTGCACAGACATCTTGTGACAATTTGCTTCCTGCTTTAATTTTCAACTAGCGAGGACACTGCTTATGCTTCATAAAATGTAAATGAATGTGATGAAAAAGTCTGCCGATATACAGATGTAAACGAATATCATGACGAACTTTGTTCATACACAACATTCTCACGACATAAAATACAATGTATCCTCCAAGCCTGTTACAATTGAAAATTTGCGTAACCCATAAAATGTTAAGCTAACCCATTTCATTTTGTGTAACCCATTACAAAATATGTTTCTATAAATATACTATTATGTAGTGACAATATTTGTGGTCGCTGGAAACAATTATCAGACATTTATCATGATGTAGAAGCATGTGAATATATTTACATTACAACTTACTAATGAACAAATTTAGCATGGATGATGTCGATAAATACAAATTCATGTTGCCATGCTTAATTTGGCTAATAATGCATATTTGCCTGTTATTATTATAATTTAAAAGTTTGCACAAAAAAACATTGCACGAATGATGCACAAACAAAATGATCCTTCCAACAATTTTCACAGGCTTGTCTGAGCCTGAGACACCCACAGCCGAATAAACGGTGTCATGAAGAATGTGTTACCTGTCTAACATAGACAATACAATATAATAAACAGTGAAGAAATGATGCGAGATACTAACATATATATCACAAATGGAGAGTTCTACAACATTTCACCAAAATGTATATATACGTTGGTTTTATAACATACTTCTGAACAGATCAGATTCATCAATGGTTAAATGTTGTTGAACTTAATACAGCTAAAAATACACATTTTCAGTTCACAATCAATGGGTTAATCTAAATAACCAGGTAAAACAGGTATATTATCTGTAGTCTGTCAACTAAATTGACATAAAACATTAATTTCTTGTTTTAAATAAACTGACATGGAACATGTTATAATTAGTCTGTCCACTAGACTGCAGTAAAACAAGAATTGCCTTTTTTAGACAAATTGAGAGGAAACACATTATAATTAGTGAAACCATTGAAATAAAGTAAAACGTAGCCTGTTTCAAACAAGCTGACATAGAACACATTATAATAATTATTTTAGTGAACCAAAGAAAAGCGAAGTGCCTGTTTCAAACATACTGACACAGAACACATTATAATAATTATTTTAGTGAATCAAAGAAAAGCGAAGTGCCTGTTTCAAACATACTGACACAGAACACATTATAATAATCATTGTTATGTAGTAAACCAAGGAAACACATCTAGTTTCTGTTATAAACAAGTTCACATCTGTGAAACACATTATAATAATCATGTAGTAAATCAAGGAAAAACATCTAACTCCTATTTCAAACAAGTTGACAAAGAACACATTATAACAATCAGTCCAGTGAACCACGGTGAAACATGCATTTCCTGTTTCAAACACATTGACATGGAACATTTGCACATTATATTTAAAGTCAGTACACTAAACTGAGGTAAAACAATTAACACATTATAATTAAAGTCAGTACATTAAACCGAGGTAAAACAATTAACACATTATAATTAAAGTCAGTACATTAAACTGAGGTAAAACAATTATAGGTCTTGTTTATTCAAACATTAATTGAACATCATCAAAAGTCCACAGATCTGAGGTAAAAGCAATTATTCAGTTTCAAGTATATTAATGGACATTCTATGTACACTCAACTGAGGTAAAACATTTATAGTCTGTTTCAGATAATTATTCTACAACTCATAGTGCCTGAAGTCTAGACATTCTACACTCAACTGAAGTAAAACATTTATAGTCTGTTTCAGATAATTATTCTCCAACATCGTTTGGGGTCTGGATATTCTACACTCAACTGAGGTAAAACATTTATAGTCTATTTCAGATAATTATTCTACAACACTTAGTGACTGAAGTCTAGACATTCTACACTCAACTGAAGTAAAACATTTATAGTCCGTTTCAGATAATTATTCTACAACACACTTACTGGAATCTGGACATTCTACACTCAACTGAGGTAAAACATTTATAGTCCGTTTCACATAATTATTGTACAACACACAGTGACTGAAGTCTAAACATTTACTACCTGTGTCCAGAAATTAAATGTTGAGTAATGCAATTGCAGAAAAGACATAAATGCTTTTAATAGAGAACCATATATAACAGATCTCCACATTGTCAGTTACTGTGCGGCATATCTTGATGCCATGTGGAGTCAGTTATACAGTATGCAGATCACTCCACTAAAAATGCAGAGATGAAAAGACATTTATAATGCTTGTTAATAACAATTGAAACCCAGACTTGCGTTTATAAAACAATTGTCAGTACAATTATCATATGATTACTGTAATAAAATGTGAACTCTAGCAGACTTAAGCAATTTGATCTGTCTGTGTATAGCTCGGTGTAAAATGGATACAGCATTACGTTGACATTCAACAATAATTGTCGACTGTGGAAGCAGGGTTTATCAAGGCTGTATTTGTGATCCATCAAGGCTGTATTAGAGATATATTTTATACATGGCTGTTAACAAAAGTGAAAAAGTGTGACAGAAATTTTATAAGGTCTAGCAGACAAAACGGAAACCGATAACAGCCGAGCGATTTTCCATTTATTTAACACACACACAAAAAAAGAGCACAATTTCTCTCACGACGGAAATCCATCTCAGGACGACAGTTAACAGCCATGTTTATATTTTATTTATTTTTCTGATATACTTGAGATTTGCATTAGCTAAAGATGTTAAATTATTAAAAAGGCAATGTTACGCATATATACATAAAACGTTTTAAAATTAATGAATTTAATCAGTGGTGAAAAGTCAAAATTAGAAAGATGTTTGAGACAAATTTATTGCAAATTGGTGTCAGAAATTAAAGAAATCTAGATGGGAAATGGAAACAGAAGTCTGTTACCATCCCCAAATTGAATGTTTGATTAATCGCTAAATTTTTGACAATAAAAACATTTGTTAGGACAACATTCGGCATGTGTCCAAATGACTCTCGGTAATTACCGGTATCGTCTTCACTCTCATGGACATTTGACTACAATGACGTCACATGATTGTCTGTGTACAGTCAACTAAACTATCATCATCCAGTCACTATTCACATTTCCATGCAGTTTGCTTTCAATTAGACAAAATATATAATGAGACAATTTGCCTACATTGGGCGTGTTCTGCATACGTACAGTCACCTAAATAAGGGACAGTGCATAAATCTCAATGTGTATCACAATACGCATCATGTTCGGAAGAGGGATGGGGGTTAAAGCCAAATTTAGATTACATTTTGTGTTAAAACATCGGTCGACAGTTAATCAATGTTTTATGTTAGGATTAGAAGGGGAGGGAGGGGGTCAAACACAATTCTAATTTTGTGTGGATTGTGAAACACATGGACATTAATGCACAATCCCTAAACAACATCATCAACAATAATACAACTTGATTACAGTAGTAGCATCGAGCAAGTTCAAGCAAACAAGACTTTCATCATTTGATTCACAAGTTTAAGTGACCTTGCTGTCAATGTGAAGCAAACGAATACAGCCAATGAGGTGATCAATGTTAATCACAGGTGAATAGGACTGAACGGTCAACATTCTGAAATCCACATGCTTCACAGGAATACTGCAGGGTTAAATTTCGTGACTGGATGAGCCATTCAATTCACAAGCCTACTCGGTCACACTGCTTACATAAAATAAAAGCATCTTTCCAATACAATAATCCATATAGAGTGAGACATTCAATTACACCGATTCAGTGAATATATCTGTATGTCATATTGATCATTGTGCTGTGTAAATAAAGAAAATCAATATGATTTAAGAAAATTCACGGTATTATAAAAAGACCAATTTGTACTTCATTTGTGGTTTGTCCTTGATTATCCTCACTGTCACCGTTTCATCAACCTAGAGTACCCCGTGAATAAAGTGATCCGTTTCATTGGAGACGATTTGATTGCACTGATCTATCAACGAATATAGTGTCTCACAACATTGATCAAATTGCTTCACATGTGTACATTACTGCACTGTGAACATAACTGCATAAAGATAAACAGCTAACTTATATGATATAAGACAACACCATCAGAAATAATGTACCACATTCATTGTACAAATTGTAAAAATATTCATCAATTTGCCTCACAGGTGTGTGTGTCAATGTATTGTGATGTCACCAGAAAATGTGTCTAATTGATTGTACAACATTCATGGTATTTATTGTCAGGAGTACATCAATTTGCTTCACAGGTATAAGTCGCTGTAGTGACCAGCAAATACTTTCTGTTAAACAACTGAATGTACCACATTCATGGTAAATATTGTCAAATGGTCATCAATTTGTTTCACAGGTATAAGTCACTGTACTGTTACCAAGAAATGCATTCTGTCGGGGAAAGCAAATCCAATTGCATCCAATGAATCCAGTCAGTCAGCACTACCAAGTGACTGAAATGACAATTCTTCACCAACAAATATTCCATACCATGGCAACATTGAGAATGTGCCTACGATCATTTAAATATGATCATAAAGACACAACATAACATTTCTGCCTCTACAACAGTTATTAATTGGCTCAGACAATTCTGGTCAAATTACCAGGCATTCAAGTTCCATATTCTTTCTTCAAATTGTGTATCTATGTAATTAGTCAGACCTTTTTGATATCATATTTCATGCTGTCACCTCATCAGACTTGATGATACCAGACTTGATATCAGATTTCATATTAGACTTCATATCAGATGTCATGATACCATACTTCATGATATCAGACTTTATGATCTGTACTCAATGACAAGAGATTCAATTTGCATCTCCATTCAAAAACACAGGGCTCACGTCCACCTCTGATGACATGTTCTAGTATTCAGCTGATGCCCAAATCTACCCTCGACACACGGACCGACTCACTGTTCGGAGTTTCGCATTTTTATTTCTAAGCTAGTAAGCACAAAGGTTCTGAGGAACTGTACTGGGGGTGTCAAGCATTAACACAGGGTTTTGGCGACCTTGCGACTGGCCAGTAGCGTCTGGCTGGATCCATTCAGTGGGTGTTTGAGGCCGCTTGGCGAGCACTGGCCTCCTTCCTTCATGTTATCTTGCTCCAGCGCATGAATGATGGGACATCCTTCACAGGAACGTTAATCGACAGAGCCTTGAGGCGAAGATTGCGATCGTCTGTGAGGAGCACAACATCACGATAGAGGCGAACCGGAGTATCTGTTTTAGGAAGAAACAAAGACATTAATATGGATACAAGGTTATTTCTTCACTAACAGGGCTAAACGATAATTAAATAAAGTTTGCATGTTTAACGATGCCACTGGAACACATTGATTAGTAATAAGTGGTTAGAGGATGTCAAATGCAAGGTTGTGTCGACACATGTTCTGAGAAAAAATCTGCTGCCGGCACATAGGCTATACTTACCACCTATAACAGCAAAGGGTTTTTATGTGCACTTTTCTAGACAGGATAGCACACTCCACAGCCTTTGATGAACCAGTCATGGATCACTGGCTCGAACAGGAAAATAGTTCAACCATTCCACTGAGGAGGATCGATCCTCCAACCTCTAGAAAGTCAGGTGCATGCCCTTGCAATGAGCTATGTCCCGTTCACTTCTCATTTGCCAAGAGCACATTATTTTGGTATATATAATAACTTTACTAAGTTTCAAAGCAATCCATAATTAACCATATGAGTTGATTATGCAGACAATATACCTTTAAAGTTACAGACGTACTAAAGGATTAACAGAAGACCAAAATAAAAGGGGATACTACTATTGAATTAGCAGCCAGAAGCAAGGCGTGGCGGGACAATGCAACATTGAAAAATACATAATACTTTTAAAATTTTGGTACAAATATAAAAAATTACGTTACCTTTTTTTCTATTCATGTAAACTGTGGCTTTATCCTTGCAGTAGTGAGTACAGCATGATAAAATAAGATCATCATTGTTGCCCTGAAGAATATTTAAACATTAAAATCATAATTTACAAGTATAAATATCTGCTTTTTATATTACAGAAATGGTTTTGCCTTAAAAACAAATATATCACTCCCAAATGTTAAGAAATTTTACTCAAGTTTAGTTTAATTGATTGAAATTCACTTACAACAAAACCAATGGAAGAATGCTTAACAACACCCCAGCACGAAAAAAAGACATCGGCTATTGGGTGTCAAAATATGGTAAACATGAATATGATACATAGAATATAAAAATCAGTGTCTAAAACCAAACTAAAAATAATGATAAAACTAAAAACAAAATAGGGTAAAGGACTATTATGTAAACCAAAGATATCACAGCTATTATTAAAGATTATTAAGATTATTAAAATTTTAAATAAAAATGTTTTCTTGAAGAAATTTTAAAATAATCTGAATGATTCCACCACACATCTTTTAACAAATATATTATCTCTAACTGGCTGGAAATGACCACAATCCACCAAAATGTGAATGAATGAATGAATGAATGAATGTTTTACGACACCCCAGCATGACCAAAATGTGACACACAGTCAATTGTACACTGATAATGTTCTCCTTTTTCAAGACAAACTAAAGAATTAAATATGTATGACCAATAGAAGAACAACACAAAACCACCTCATCCAAAACAGACAAACAGAGAGAGTGAACAAAATTGCAGCCTACTTACACTTTTATTTATCTCTTCACTGCGGAAGGCTATGGTCTCGAGTGTAGATCCTTTAGAAGTCTGCGCTCTGAGGTGCGAGTTCTTCTTTTCAAACTCCTCTTCAAGATGGGCTACTGCCTTCTTGGCTCGGTTCTTCACCATCCAGGCATGGTCATGGTTGTCATACTGCCCATCTCGACTGCCTTTCGCTAAACCGTCAAGCTCATTTATAACTGTGAGAGAATGAATCAGTTATAGCAGCAACAAAAACAGAACCTGATCTTATAATGCAATGGTTTATCGATATAAGTCAACTGCTACCACATATGCTACCTTTGTTTTTATTAGCAGGATAGATACAAACCACAATTTTGATGTACTAGTTACGTTCAACTGGTTGGAATGGGGAAAATCTCATTATTCTCTCTGGTATGCTGAGGAGGTTCGATCCTTCAACCTCACAAAGATACTTTAATCACTGAGCTAGATGCCACTTGAACAGAACTAAATGTCTTGCTATGTTGAATAAACCTTTGCAGATGGTTTATATCTCAATTAATATTTTATTTTTATTATGAAATCTGAACTAAAACTTACAGTCTTTAACTAAAGGAAATATATTACATGCAGTAAATTGAAACTACATATTGAAATTACATTGACCACTGATAACGATGCATTTTTTAAAACAGATATTAACGTACAAATTTTTGCAGAAATGCACTCAATCTGTTAATAAAGAAATGTTTGTCATGGGTTGTCAATACATACCAACAAGAGGAATAACCAGAGTGAATTTTTTCGAGCGGAGAATGGCGCCAAGTGATGCCAGGTGATCAATGAAACAGTTGGTGTCCGGAATGAGAAAAATTGGGTGAATCTCTAACTCAATCACGTGATGTCTGTTCTCGTCAACAATAGCCTGAATCAGCAAAATAATTGATTGTTAACCCTTTCAGTTTACCATATTTTAACTCTTAAAGTGTTATGCAGCAAGTGTTCTTCAATACTGTACTTGTATTCTTATACAGTTTTAACAGTAGAGAAAATTTAAAGTGATAAATCGTAAACATCTTTTAATATACTGTGGTCAAAACAAATTTTGTTTAAAGTCTTTTGACATCCACAGGTTATAAGTACTAATCATTTGAAACTTCACTAGTGGATAAGTGTTAAGATTTACAAAGATTTACGAACATCATTAAAAAACTCAACAAAATTATCCGAAATAAAATACAATACCTTTGCATTTTCTTCTAACTTTCTTTTTTCTTCAACCCTTTTTTTAAGTTCTTGCTTTCGTGCTCTTAAATGGCTAACGTGGTCTGTTTCACCAACATCAAGATCCATTTCGTCATCACTCTCAATTACCACGTCTTCTATCTAAAAACATTAAACATATTTTGCTCTATTTGTAAAGCTACTTTCAAACCTCATCCACTGGTTACAAAACTGTTAGGAACTTAAACTTATGTGTTAACTCCAACAGCTTACAAAATGCAAATAGTTGTCTTAGTTCTAAGTTTGAGCCTTGAACATGGGCTTTAAAGTTTTGTAAAATTAAAGTTGGTTTGGTTAATGACACTACTAGAGTACATTGATGTCAAACAAATGGTTATATTGACACATGGTCTTAGAAGACTTCTGCTGCCATCACACAGGCTACTTCTATGGATTAGCAGCATCATGCGAACATTTTTACAGTTTCCCAGACAGGATAGCACATACCACAGCCTTTGATGTCAAATAGTCATTTTGACACATGGTCACAGAAGCAGCTCAATGTCTTCATACATTAGAATCAAAAGATCTTGTATATGCTCTTTTCCACAGAAGGATAGAACATAACCACAGTGTTTAATGTACTAATCGTGGTTGACAAGTTGGAATTTTTTTTAAATAAAGTATTTTAACAGACCTACAGAGGATTGATTGTTTTCAAACTCTTCAGGTAGATGCTCTTATAAATCATAATATGGATAAGACCTGTTCTAAATAAGAATAAGTTAATTGCATAAGTAAGTTTGGTTATAATTTCAGTTCAATACAAACCTCGGGCAAATGAGCATCAACATCATCATTGGTTTTCTCTGACTCGGTGTTAGTGACGGCCACAGAGAAATACACCTTTGTTTCCACATTGTAAGACAGCATTGGTGGTTCAATACCACAGAGGTATTCTCGAAACAGTTGCAGTTTTTCAATGCGAATGCAGTCTCGAGTTACTTCCTGAAATAAAATGTATCCTGTTTAAGCTCAACTATACAAAACTTATTAATAGACAGAGGCACCCAAGGGAAGCCACTCCAACAACCAATCGTACTGTGCATGACCGATCCTCTTTCTTGCTCGACTTTAGCAATGGATGACATGTTTTTTTATAAATTGACTCAACTACATTTAGAATGGTGTTTTACCATTTTAGGCATTGACTGTTAGATCACTGTTTATCATTTCGATGAAGACAGTGGACAAATATTCCTGTCTTACGACGGGTACCATCTTTTGCGAACACCTAGTATCATATCATCACTGAGCAATGATTCATAAGTATATGCCATGTCTACCCTGCCTTGTGCAGATACACATTTGGCCATGTCAATGTTGTCATTGCCATTCCAAACATGTATCTGGATATCAATGTTAAAAAGAAAATGGAGACACCACCACGCTACATTATGAATTAATAAACTACCTTGTCCATTGTTGAGTGGACATAGTTGCTCTCTAGTGGAGCACTCAACATAGGAATAAAACCAGCCATCATGGTATCTTCTGTCAGAGCAACAGGTTCATAGTCTGTAAAAGATAAATTTAAATATAACAAAATATTACATGAAAAGTCTTCTCACGATCTCATTTAAAGACTCTCAATAAAAGTTTGGCACCAAATATTTGTTCTCTGCTGCATGTCCAGACAATACCGGGTGCAATTTGTTTTTAAAATTGTGATTAGCAGTTTTTCCTACGGGATGGAGAATGGAAAAGCAACTACTTTAATTTGATTAGCACTTTTATAAAATGAGGAAAAATATTGCAAGGTGATCGCAAGATTTTGTATCGCTTTTTGCCATGCGAACCCTGTCATTTTGCAGCCTGCAATAGCGTGACTTTAGAGAAGTGTTCTAGCTACTTAACTGCAGGTTTTGGCTACATATTCGTATCATGTTCAAAAAAGTAATTTTACGTAATATAATGACATTTTAAAACTTCTGTTGATGTTTATAATCATATAATAAATGTATGCAATTATGTAGATAAACAAGGTGTTTTATCTTCTGTTTATGGACAAATGAATTTGGGTATACCGTTTCTTTTCTCTCTGTATGTCTTTATGTGGGATGTGTCTATTCTCGTTAAGCAATTACAGAAATCAGCACAACTCTTCCAAACATCTATGTCCAGTCTATAAAAATAAACAATTGACATTTTAAAAATGTTGCGTAAAAGTTTAACAAGAGCCAAGGCCCTATATCTTAAAAACAATTTTTTTTCCATAAGGTAAACTGATAAAAGAAAGCAGCTTCTAGAAGCAAAACAAAACAAAACAAAAGAAATGACCTAAATTTACAAAATTCCACTAAAATATAAACAATTATTTATAGGTCATAACAAGTGTAAAAAGGCAACAACATACAAAAACACCTATTTTCTATCAAAACAACAACTTTTCCACATAGGACATCTACCATAAACATTAGTTTTCTATTTTGTGAGGTCAGACTACTTCACAAAGCACTTAAATTAAACAAAACACACATAATAAACAAAAACAATGCTATGCACCTTCATCTTGTGGTTTGACTAACAGATGTGTTTGGTAAATAAAATCAACACTAAGTACCCTAAATCTGGTGGTCTGACTAACGGACGTGTTTGCAGACCTGTCAACCTTGCACCCTGGAATTACAGGAGACTGGTCCCAAAAAAACAGGAGATTTGTCAAAAAAACAGGA
>JAUTCZ010005909.1:0-13511 GCA_032273805.1 Melanodrymia brightae | reverse complement strand
ACTGTTACAATATTGCATCGCGATCGCAAAATTATGCATCGCAAATTGCGATGCGAACCCGGACATTTTGCAGCCTGACCTAATAATCACCGACGTGATTTTAAATATGGCTGCTGTTGTCTTCAGTTGATCAAAATCTTTTAAAGCTTTTCAGAAATGAATGTTCATGAAACTCAACAAATTTGTTATTTTATTTTTTTAAAATGTGACTTTGGAAATATTTTGTTTATTTTAGTAAATACTATATCAAGTCCCTGAACTGTCTGCGTCTAGTTGAGTTGCGCAGCGATCCTGGTGGAATGGTGTTCCAGCACTGGGAATTCCTTGATAATCAGCCACCCAGCCAATTCATTCTCAAGAGGTCAAAGATCAGAGGTCTTCCAGACGGAGCTGAGATGTTGACTGTTGCTGCAGAAGATTGTAACGGAAACATTTTGAAGAAGCGAATCAAAGTAGAAGACTTGGAGCAATCATAAGTTTGAAACCAATCTTTTCATTCCTGTATATCATGAGCGGGGCGTAGCTCAGTAGTAGAGTGTCCGCCTGTGGTTAGATAGGTCAATAGATCGATCCTCCTCAGTGGACCCGTTGGGTTATTTGAAATCCAATAACTGCTGATTTCTTAATCACTGTGTTCCAGTGGTGTCGTTAAACAAACAAACTTTATCGGGTTTATCTTGTATGTCACAATATCTAGGATCTAGATCAGTGGTTAGAGTGTCTGCCTGAGGTGCATGGGGTCGTATGATTGATTCTCAGTAGAGACATTATTTTTTCTCATTCTAACCAGTGGTCTACAACTGACACATCCAAGCGTGTATTGGTATATACTGTCCTGTGTGGAAACGGGCATATTAAAGATTTATTTAAGATAAAATAATTGTCTGAGGCAGCAGTAGGATTCTTGTTACACCAGGTGTCAAAATGAGTAGTTGATAAATAATTGATCAATGCGTTATAGTAGTATTGCTAAACAAACTATATCTTTTTTATTTGCCAAATGGGTGTTTTTAGTATTTTACCTTTCATACAAAGCATTGCTTTTCTATATGCAACAAGTTTGGAATATTTTTATCAGTCAGTCCGTCAGCACTATAGATAACTACACGTTGACACCTTATCTATAGGCTATTTTTATGCCATGAACTTTCTATCGATATGTTGTATTGTTTTAGTATTAGATATGCTTAGAAAGGCAGTGGAAAAAATGAGACCTCTGTGTCTGTTAAAGATGAGATATTTCAACCCTCATTTTAAACTATTTTGTCTTTGAACATGCTGATGCTGATTTGAGATTAAGTGTTCTTTATATCAGATAAAATTTGTGTGCCATCTTAAATACTTATGCTGATTATGGCTGTTGTAGATACTCATGTACGGTGGCAACATGGTACACAGATTAAATTAATATGATTTTTATCTTTTTTAACAGTTATGTTTGTATTATTCACACAAATAATAACATACTTCAGTTACTTAAAACTGCATTTGATTTGAAAATTGCTACAAACAAAACTTTAATGTTGTTTGAAAACCCAGAAAGTATCTTTCCTAATTATATTTTTATGTTTTAGCAGACTGCATTTTAATTTTATGTATTATTTGAGCTGTACAAATACTCAGTCTCCTATACACAATATATATGCAGATTGAAATATTTATGTTTCAGACGAGACTATTTTATATTTGTTTCTAGCTAGCCAAGCAGCAGCTTATGATGTGTATATTTTTTGTACTATTTATTAACATATTGTATTAGTTATCTTTAAACGACTAGCTAGTTTGTATTATGATGGTACGGTGTACTTTGATGGGAACTATTTATACAATGTTTTAAATATATTTGTGTAAACACATTACATTAGGAGCTTGTTATAATAGGTGCTAGATGAGTAAGTGTGTATTAGATTCATTTAATGACCCTAGTTGATCCATGTAGTACATTCATTAATTTGCTGACAATAACATATTCATTCTACTTCCTGCAAGGAGTGGGGCATAGCACAGTGCAAGAGCGTTAGTCTGAGATTCGATAGGTCAACAGATCGATTCTCCTTGGTGGACCCATTGGGTTATTTTCCGTTCCCACTGGTCAGTGATCCATGACTGGTCCATCAAAGGCTGTGGTGTGTGCTATCCTATCTGTGGGAAAGTGCACATAAAAGATACATTGCTGTTATTCGAAGATGCGTAGCCTACGTGGCAGCAGCAGGTTTCCTCTGTGACCAAGTGTTGATATAACCGTGTGTTTGACATCCAATAACTGCTGATTAACATAAGAATGTGTTCCATTGGTGTCATTAAACAAACAAACATTTGGACACTAAGCCAGACTGCTCTCATTTTCAGAAGAGGGGTGAGGCGGTAATGACATTTAAAACTGCTTATAAATATTCCAACATTATCCAATGTCAGAAAATGACGGATTTGATTAGGAATTTTGATATATAACATGGAAAATATAGCACGGCATGTGATTATATGTCATTCACAGCAACAATTTAACAGAATGGACTGATGGTTAATATATTTTAAACCTCATCTACTAATGTCACTGCTTTATGCTGTTCATGTTAAGAGAAAGTAATCTACATGTTGTGCATAACACAGAATAGAGGGTTACATTTTAACATAAAAATACACCTTTTGGCCTATACTGGTTGCACCACATCAATCCCTATGTTACTGTTAGGGAGCAATCGTTTTCATATTACACATGAAATATTTTAATATATAATCATGTAGTGTTTTGATTTTTAAAGAGTATAATTTTATTATTACAGTCTATAGCAATATGTACAAAAATGCAGATTGTTTTTTGTATAAATGTTTTTCTAAAATGGAAAGGCAGCTCTATTTGTTGTTTTTGCTGTTGTGTTTCAACTTAACATGCAATGAATATGAATACAGTGTACGAACATTTTATAAATACGGATCTTTTAAATACTGCTTTTGTATTCCAACTTGATCTATATAGACAATGATGAAGACATGTTATAAATACAAATAATGTTTGTGTTAAATATTTCTGATATATTCCAACAGGATAGACGATGGTCATGGTTACATTGGCCTACATGTTATAAATACAGATGTGTTAAATATTGCTATTATATTCCAACTTGATAGACAATGGTTATGGATACATAGCCCTACATCAGTGCATGTTATAAATACAAAAAATGTGTTAAATAATGCTATTGTTTCAACTTGACATGTGCTATAAATACAATGATAAGAGTTCAATTTTTCTTTAAAAAAATATAAGAATTTGTTTTAGCCTCTTCATAACTGTTGCTCAGTTAGCAAACAATAAACATGTAATTGCTCATGAAATCAGTTTGTAAAATATTAATATGGGTAATCATTATGACAGCTATCTTCTCTTAAACAGAGAAATAATGTTAAATTTTCCTATTGAAAATTTATTCAGATGTTGTATTTTGATAGATTATTTTAAAGAAATGTTTGATTCATAGAACACATAATGTGGTTGGTGTTGTGAAAACTTTGTATACTATTGTAAGTTAATTATGATTGATCTCAAATGATGTTGAAGACTGCGATGTTAATTTGTTTGTGAGTGTTGTCAGTAATGTGAAGAAAGTTAACAATGTTATGTGTGAAGTCAGTTTACAAATAACCATTTGATATTAATATTCAACAAACCAGGGATTTGAGAATATATTTTTAAATGTTTGCCATTGGGCAATTTTTGTATTCACAAGGCAAAATATCAATAATACCAGACTTCTTACCTGTTTAACCTGTTTATTTTAATGGAATTGTAAGCAATTTGATTTAATGTCAGGGCTTTGTAAAGGCCTTAAATTCAGTTGTCTGTCCCTGTCTATACCTAATGTATAAATTATAATACATAATCTATCAAATTTTCATAATGGATATTTAAACACTTGATTAGATGACAAGTTATTCTACTCGCCTGCAACATGGCCTTGACATTAAGTTTTATGGTGGACCGTGCCCAGTGCGGGGGTGCTTGAACCGTTGGTGGATAAAAGCACTTAAAATTGTTCAGTTCAGTTCAGACAGGTTATTTTTGCAATGTTGCAATATTGTTTTTAATTTAAGCTTTTTTTTATGTTTTTAACAAATATTTGAATAAACTGTTTAATTACAATTCACAGGATGTATTTGGTGTGTTTGGTCTTGTTTAGAAGTGTTTGATTTTTAAATAATATGTTATGTATATAGTTTCAGAAACTGTTAATGCTGCTGCTCAACTGTGTGTTGCAAAGTCATTCCATTTATTTATCTTACATATACTGTAAAACGGGAAGTATTCGTATGTCTGTAATTTTCGTGTTTTTCACGTTTGTAATTTAACCGAGAAAATTACAATCATGTGGATAATTACTAGTAATGATATCCATTGAAAAATACATCTCTTTTTTGCAATGCGAAAATTACGCATCATGTGTTGATCGATTTTTTCTAAATAATAAAAATTAACATTTACGAATGTTACCCATTTTACAGTACCCAGTAATATTAATTTATGAAGCTCAACTCTTGTACTCTTGAACATCATCTTTGACAGATAACCACGTCTCAGTATTTTAATATACAATCTGACATCTCATTTCAATCCACTATTTGTTTAGAAACTAAAAATGTGTAATTGAACCACCTGAATCTTAAAAAAATAAAATTAAGAAAATTGTTTGCAAATATATTTGAATTATGTAAAAGTTTGAATGCCTTCTAAAACATCCATTGGATGTAAAAGGCAGTAAAATCCTTTAAGCTGAACACTATTTTTATAACAAAATTGGTGAGCAAGTATTAAAATGAACAGCCAGCTAATTTTAATATGGTTTAAAAGTTTCATCCGACAATGACATCTTGTTGAAAAATGTTAGCAAGTAAAGGTAATATTGATGGTTTATGCTACCCTCAAACTATGGATTCCTACGACTGAGTTGGCCAACTCGCCAGTTGCGTTGAATTTTCCCTGACTTCCGACTCCCGACTGGTACGCTCAGACTAACGACTAATCTGTAGGTAAAACACTATGATCGTGACGTCATATTTATTAGAAGTGAACTACCTGACGTTGCATGCAAAAATGCAATCACAAATTTTAGTATGATGTCACGAGGCCAAAATGCTGCACTGTGATTGGTCGGTCTATTGTCAATATCTCAAGTTCAGTTGAGTTGAGTTGTAGGTATGCTCAGAGTAGCGACAAAAGTTGGGCCCGATTCATTTTTTTAATCTGATAAAACTCCGTCGTAGGAGTTGCGGACGACTAGAATCGAGTTGTATGAGCCAGACTAGCAACTAAAACAGTCGTAGCAGTTGTGGATCGGCGAGTTGGCCAACTCCGTTGTAGGAATCCATAGTATGAGGTGGGCATAATGCTCATCTGTAATTCACAGATGGTGTTGTGTAGATATACAAAGTGTGCATGACTCTTATCTAAAATAAAATTTATCCTCAGTTTGGCAATATTTCCCAACAGTGAATGCAGGGCTCCTAGAATATGGTAGCCTAGCTAGTGAATCTTGTACTTGGGTTTGTAAATTTTTAATGTTATCCTGCCCAGTGGCTACATGTAGTAAAAAATCAAGTAAAATTTGTATTCACTGATTACCCGTTACATGTACATGTACATTAAGAGGTGCAGCAGATTTAATACGGGGTCAAGTATCCTTAATTTTGTTGAGCAATAATTTGTTGTTAATCTAAAAGTTACTTTGTTGAGATTTTCAAAAATGGTTCAATATATGGGCTAGTAAAAGTTCAATAATTGCTAGTGAATCTTGGGCTAGTAGGTTATTTCAAAATTCTAGAAACCTTGGAATGCATCTCCAACCGATATAAAGCACTTCCATATGGCCATCGATCAAAGATGATTTACAAGGGATATGTATTAAAAGAGAGGGTTCAAACAAGAGCCCAAAGAATGAAAGTAGAGATTTTTCAATGGAAAACGTAGGCATAAATGTTAATTAATATACCTTGTATGTTAGTGTGTTTTTCAAATTAATGTAGAAGAGCTTTATTGTTTTGCTTTGTTGTAGCCATAACCATGTTAATTAATGTTAGATACCATTTAGTAGTTGAGTATTGGAAATAGCCAATTTATAGACCATTTAGTTGCTTGTACAATACCAAATGTTGTATATCATTCACTTGCTCTTACCATAAATAGCCAATTTAGATACCATTTAGTTGCTGTACAATACCAAATGTTATGTATCATTCACTTGCTCTTACCATAAATAGTCAATTTAGATACCATTTAGTTGCTGTACAATACCAAATGTTGTATATCATTCACTTGTTCTTACCATAAATAGCCAATTTAGATACCATTTAGTTGCTGTACAATACCAAATGTTGTATATCATTCACTTTCTCTTACCATAAATAGCCAATTTAGATACCATTTAGTTGCTGTACAATATCAAATGTTATATATAATTCATTTGCTCTTACCATAAATAGCCAATTTAGATACCATTTAGTTGCTGTACAATACCAAATGTTATATATCATTCACTTGCTCTTACCATAAATAGCCAATTTAGATACCATTTAGTTGCTGTACAATACCAAATGTTATATATAATTCATGTGCTCTTACCATAAATAGCCAATTTAGATACCATTTAGTTCTTTGTACAATACCAAATGTTGTATATCATTCACTTGCTTACCATAAATACCTAATGCAGGTACCATTTAGTAGCATGTACAATATTTAATGTTAGATACGTCTTAGTTGCTTTTACCATAAATACCTCATGTTAATGGGAAAAAATAGGGTAAGTCAACAAAGAGTAAATAGACCTTTTTTGGTCTTTCATATTTGCAAGTTCCATTTATGTACCATAAACTTCCTCACTTTGTTAAAATATGCTATTTAGTCTACTTATTTTGTCCATTTAGTTTCTTCCACTTATTAACCAGTTGTTTAAATATACATGCACTTTATTGCTCATACCATTAACACCTCATATTTTTCAAAACAATTTTTCCCATGGGGTGTTTGTTTAACCCCACCCTCAATAAGGGCCTGATGTAGTACATCAAACAAATACTTTGACATTTAATGATTCTAGTGGTCAATGTAATATTGAAAAAACAAATAAAAATTACTGCTATGCTTCTCCTTGAAATGTGTTAAATTAAACTTAATAACAACTTATACATGTAGCCTATTTGTGCAATTTATCATATATGGAATGATTTTTAATGCAAAATTCATGTATTTCATACATATAAATGTATTAAAAGACAATACACTCCTTTTTAATCTAGTTTAAAGAATACATTTATTGAATGATTTCAATTTATACGTTAAAATGTAATAATGTGAAATTCCTTACGTCTGTTTTAGTATTACCAGAGCCAATAGATTTGGTATAAAAATTCTATGACTGCTTCCATTTAGCCCCAGGGCCATGGAGAAGAGAGTGGGGTGGTCAGTGGTCCCTCACTGTCAGACTTTTTTTTACCAAAATGTTCATTTTTCACAATATAATTTTTTTTTATTTCACGTGGAAGGCCCCCATTTTTACTTTGGCCCTCACACATTTTAACATGCTGTGGGGTCTTTGTATACAACATCACATGACACTTTATTGTAACGATTTAGTGTTCACTTATTATTAATGCACCATGTCATTTTCAGTCTGTATACACTCTGTATATTGCATGTCACCCAGATTTGTGACACATATGTATACCAGTAATGGTGAGTTGCAAACATTCCATGGATGCAATTCTAATTTGTGTTTTTTTTTATAAAGCAGCTACACATGAATATTAGGATGTTCAGTGAATAGGATTAGTTCCATAAAAAAAATATACTGGGATATTCAAATAAAAGAAAATCCAAATACAAAAATGGAAACATTGAGAGACCTTAATATACATGTAGGCTAAGCATGTTGGTCAATCCCTAACGTAATAAACATTAATAAATATGGTTTAAAAAAAACATTGAGATTTTCACCCATACTCGCAACTAGCAGATGTATAAATATGACTAGCCAACCTATTAATGTTTCTAACAGAAGTATAAATGGTACTCCTCCTCAGTGGACCTGATAGGTTATTCCCGGTCCAACCAGTGATCCACGACTGGTCCATCAGGCTGTGGTGTGTGCTATCTTTTGTGTGGGAAAGTGCACATAAAAGATCCCCTGCTGTTATTCAAAGAGCCTTAGAGGAGTAGCCTATGTTGCAGCAATGGGTTTCCTCTGTGACCAACTGTTGATATAACCGAGCGTTTGACATCCAATAACTGCTGATTAATAATCAATGTGTTCCAGTGGTGTCGTTAAACAAACTTCATCTTTTATAAATGCGACCGTACTTGAAGATGTGTATTACGCTAATAGCAGATCTGATGTATATAAAACTCTGCAATATGTGCCTGCTTAGGGTGGATAGCTGTCTCAGTCATTTCATTCTGAAGATCATACATAATTTTTACAGTATTCAAATGGTATAAAAAAAACTGTTATTGCAACATTTTCACTTTCAGTAAGTAAAGTCAATTAAGAAGTCTGGTGACATGTGATAAATTTAAATGCTTATGAAGGGTTACCAACTTTATTTACTGAGATTATTCTGTAATAGCTTTGTTCTTTTCCACTGTACTAAGAGTGATTACACATTTTATGTGCTAGGGATGACTTCCTACAAGAAACATGGGGCCTAAAAAAAACATGCATTTCCAGTTTCTCTGATATACCGAAATATAAAATGTACCAACATCAGTAAGACAGTAGGGCCTAAGCATAGATTGATTTATATGTAGATTTATACATTGTGACAACTTGTTTCCTAGCACTGGAAAAAAGCAAGTTAGAATAGGATTTTCCATTTTGTAAGACAATGAACTCAACATTTTTGCTATTGTTAACTATAATTATGTATCTTGGACCCCGTTCCACACGATTACAGTGACACGGTCATCGTAAAACATCATTTCTAGTATTAGCCACACTGAAGCGACTTTAAACTGCAAATCATTCATTCATTCATTACTGAACTTTTCGGTCATAATCAAGGGAGGGCATTATGTGGTTCCATAGATTGATTGGTGCCAAATCAATATCAATCTTAATTAATAAGGTTACTTTACGAGTAAAATATACATCATGTGTGCCAAATTATGATATTAATTAACTAAGATTGTTTTGTAGAACAATGTAAATTTACGGATGCCACATTTTGGGATGCCAAATCAAAATAGATATTAATTATTGAATTAAGATTGCTTTGTGGAACAATGTAAATCTTAATTAAGTGTTCCAAATTGATATATATAAATAAGTAAAGTTAGTTTGTGGAACAGGGTCCAGTAATTTATGCCAGTCATGGTAGAGCTTTATAACTTATACTATAGGAACAGGGTCATGAAGGCAGGCATATATTTTGTTTTATCCAACTGCCTTTGTTTTAATACGGTCATACATATATTTTGTGATTTTAAGGAAAAGTATGATATTTTTTATTTAACAACATAATACATTTTATTTCAGAATATTAAAGAATATTATACAAATAAATAAATTACATTTAAAAGATTGTCTGTTTTTTGTTCTAAGTAAAAGGTGAACTTGCATACTAGTATATTCATGACTGAACAATTTGAAACAGAGTGCTTCAGGAAAGATCGTTCAAACGAAAATGCATAAAATACATTTTTGATGGCTACATTCAATACATGTACTTTCTTACTCATGTGTGTTCAAACTCAATCATAATGTAAAAAGGAAACAAAAACTAATCTCTAATCTAGTTTTGAAAAGTTTCCTCCTTGTTAACTAGGATAAATACCAAATCCATTATTTTACATATGCAGCTAACACCCAGCAACCAATAATGATTATGCATGAGCAATTATAGGTAGCTAATAATTTATGATTTACCAAGTGTCACAATCTTTGTTATATGAAGCGGGAAGTAGCTCTGCACAAAGGCTGAAGGATGGATCCTTCTCAGTGGAACCATTTGGTTATTTCCCATTCCAACCAGTGATCCATAACTGGACATCCAAGACTGGTGTGTTCTATCCTGTATGTGATGAAAATGCATAAAAGATCCCTTGCTGCTAATCAGCGATCACTTGCTGCTAATCAGCGATCACTTGCTGCTAATTGTAAGAATAATCTGTGGAGGCTGTGGGTTTATTCTAAGAATATTTGTCAACATAACTGTTTAACAGCCAATGATTTTTATTAATCAATGATCCAGTGGTGTTATTAAATAAACCTGGTTTTTTTAAACCATTTTTTATCGTGATTATATTTTAACTACACCAACTTGTTACCAGTACCTTGAAATTAGGTATACATGTATATAAAATAGAAACAGAATAAAAATGACATAAAACTACACTGTATATAATATTTATAGTCACTTTAACTGTCATTTCCAACTTCTACAGACAAATAATCACAATTAGATGATCATTCTAAATTGTTTCAACAGAAACCATTGGAAAGAAACCACTCAAAACTGTAGATGATAATCAGATTTATTATGTATTGATTCAAGTGTGATTTATAGCAACCAGCTGCATTGAATACTGAATATATATTTTTCTGTTTCTATTTCAAACTAATACATTCCACTCTGTATAAATCAAATCCAGGGGCCTGTTTCACAAAACATTTACAACTAGTTGCAGACGTAAACATCTGAATAAAAGTGTTTTTCAAAATATAATTAAACGTAATTGGCTCCAGGAACGAATAGCGTCTACAGATAATAGTCACAAATGTGCAAAAACCTATTATGTCATAGGTACTAACCAGTCGTATCAGTAATCACAGACGATCTAAACTTCACTATTTAAGTTTAAGTCCACAACTAGTCCTAAACTAGACTTACAATATTTTGTGGACTTGTTAATTGATGGTAGTTTAAACAGGTTATTTCTAAAACGTATAAACAAATTTGTGAGAATGAAATTAATTTAATTTTAATAGACCAATTTGTGGAATAGATATGCAGATATCAGTTTAGACAGAGTGCACTGTATTAAATTAATGAATGACATATATACATGTATAACATACAAGTTTAGTTACAAACGGCTGACCAACATGACTTCATTTGATAATTGTACAACACAAGTTGTGCATTAATCTACTTGTAATCAGAGGTGAAAATAAGACTACTATTTGTGTATTATTGCACAGTAAAATACCATCAGATCTGAACATGAAAACTATATTTGACCAATATTAATTTTGTAACAGCCAGATACAAAGACAAAATGTTTTAAATGCTATTTCATACTTGTTATATATTAAATAAATTATCAAACAACTTGAATGATTCAATATGCCACATGCCTTTATATGACAATGCTACATACAATGTATATAGAACATTGAACAAATATTGTTACTACATGTAGTTTAATCCTTGTGGCAAGAATAACACAACTGTACAAATAAAAATATAAAGTCTATACTGGAAGGTTTCGAACCTGCTAAGATGACTGGATTCCAACCAAAGGCACCAATTCATATGGCATTATAAAGTGTGAGACATTTACATCTTAGCTAGCAGGGAAACATGTTGAAGTCCTTTGACAGCCATTCAATTGTCTTAATGACCATCATGGATGAATAAAAACATGTCTTAAAGCTATCGGACTACCTCCTTAAAGACACTGTCACAGTAGTTGATGCACTAAATTACCCATTCATTGTCGATATTATTATCTGAATGGTCTTGCATTATTTCCTCGCGAGGAAAATAATTAATGCCACACATTTTCTATTAAAATATCGATGAGTGGAATATGGATATAAATCATCAACACAACATTTTCACAAACACCCATTATTAATATAATGTTCATGGTTGGAAATAGTATTTATTTGGATACATCAAATACATATTTTATATATTTAATAGTTTTTTAGGCAATTTAGCAAATAAACTACTTTGAAAGCATAGTAATAAAAAACAACTTTTTGGTCATTGAGAAAACATATTCCTGAAGCCAGAAGACTACATTTCATCAATTGAGATAATGGAAACAAATATATCCAGTCACTTGTTTTATATACTGAAAACTAAATGAGGACACTTGAATGCATTACTGCATTAAGTGTATTGTGGAAGTATAATTTTATCAACAAATAACACTGTGAAAACATGTTAATTTCATACTAAGTACATAGTAAAGATAGTTATGAACACCATTAGAAAGAACATGTGATGCCAAATATACAGACATTAGCCTTGAATTGAGTTGCCAGTATGCCAATCAATACACTATGAGACAATGCATGACAAGTACAGATGAAAACAGCATAGTACAAGTACTTGGTCAAACCTGTGCAAGACGCACCTCCGTTAAGCAGTCTACTGTCTTAGAGGAATACTTTAATAAACGTTACAAGACGCACCTCCATTGAGCAGTCTACTGTCTTAGAGGAACACTTTAATACACATAGTCGTTACAAGACGCACCTCCATTAAGCAGTCTACTGTCTTAGAGGAACACTTTAATACACGTTACTCCCTCACGTGGCTATCTAATATAGGTTTGACTATAACTGTCAAACCTGTTATAGGAGTCTTCAGATAATGTCCATTCTTTATATATAAATTTGCATTTATTTTATCCTGTATAAAAAGGCCCTGTCCAACACTCACATTTTGTGTGTCCCTTAGGTGTCTTTATACAGATTTCACTCAATTCTGCCCGTTAGCTACAAATATGTATATGTAGATAGTAGCCTCTTGTGTTGTAATATAATATGTAACATTTATATATAGTTCTGACTACACACTAAGCTTTAAATGATCCAAAACCCATATGTTGTGTATGTCCATCATAAACAGATTTCACTCAACTCGGCCTTTAGCTTCATACCGTATATGCATGTAGATAGTGGAATCTTGCATTGTAATATAATAGTATGTAACTTTTATATACAGTTCTGACTACAGACTGAGATTTACATACAAATGATCATACCGACAAAAAAAACCAACATATTTCCATCACATTCGCATGTGGACAACCCAATTACAAACAATGACAATTTTACCATTTACAAGATAAATCTTTCATTCACAAAATATCAATCTGTAACCAAAATATATCTTAATATAAAGTCTCATAGATTGTTAGATGGTCAATTTCTCTGGAATAAGTTGAAACAGAACCAAGACATAATGAAACCATGCTATATTAGTTAATGCTACATGTATTAGTAAGTTATTCCCTGGATATGAGATATTAATACATATATCTGTACTTGTCACTCCACATGTGAACCTCTTCCCCTCTCTTGGTGGCTATGCTGGACTTAAAGAAAAATTGGCAAAGAATCGTTGTTCAGAAAAACATTTGATACTTTTGTACAAAAAAACATGTTAGAATATAACATAAGTTTACTGAGGTTCTGGTATACAGGGGTTTCACTGTATATGAAAATATATTAAATATGCTAGTACATAAAGTAGTGGGTGAAATAAACAAAATTGCTAATAGTAGA
>JAUTCZ010005798.1:0-13519 GCA_032273805.1 Melanodrymia brightae | reverse complement strand
TCACAGTGGTATTTTTCCAAATTAATCCGGTACAGAGGGGAAATATCTGTAAAAGAATTCGGTAGTCTAAAGGTTAAGACAGGTTTGACTGTATACTGAACATTCATACTTGTTCATAAAAATGTTTAATTAGATTTCCATAGAGATGTTAAATGGTAAATAAATGTAAAAAACTTGGTTCTGAAAACATAAATATTTTTAATGGCAATGATGGAAATTTAGCGATTATTTTGTTATTAGTCCAACTTGTTACGTCTAAGTGATAACAATTTATATTAATTTCAATTTCTTAACTAAATTTTAACATTCAAATTAGTTTATTTTAATTTGTTGCACTGACATAACAGAGATTATAATATGGAGAAGATAAGAGTTGAAATTAAACAGTCAAATTTGATGAGGCACACAATCAATCAATCAATATTTTTGTTGTACAAAATGCCTCAATAATACACAATTTGCAATATATTACCTATAACTAAACATGATATTCATTTCGATAAAATAGTAATTTATTATGTCCATACAGATATGCATACATTATTGTAAATGTATTATAATATACGAATAGAATAAAGTAAAAGTCACATTTGGAGACCAATCATCATAGACAGCTAGCTAGCTACTTTGGATAAATCAGCTGCTTATTCACTTTAAACAGGTGAAACCAAAGACTGTGCGTGAACAGTGCAAGTAGCAAGTTGAGATGGCCACATTTGATAACTGCACAATTCACCTACTGTCTGTCCATGTTCCTCCTCAAGCATGAACCAGTTCTGACATTCTGTTTGTTGATCTCAACTTGCCAATCTTCAAATGACCACTTACAAGATGGGATATCTAACAATGGAATCGGAAAACTAATAGTAAATACCACAAGATTCTGTACCTTTACACAATTCTATCGAGGACCATATCAAGTTGAATAGGAAAGGTCGAACACCTATGGTCAGTAATGAAGGATCTTGCTTATTTGTTCCATTTTTAAATGTTCATAACAAAACACAAAATGTTTTTCAATTCACTAAAAATTAAAATCTTCAAAATTTTCAATAATGAGCAAGTTGATTTTGGTTAGAAAGCATAGATTAGTTTATTATAAAAAGTACTCACAATTTCAGAGAAAAAAACGTGACTTCATCAATATACCCGGTACTGAGTATTGAAGAGTGAAAGTAGGGCAGTGTCATTTTAAATGTTCATAAATAATATAAAATATTGACTACAACTGTTGAGGGCAAGAAATAAATGTAATATAAAACTTGCATGGCTATCCCTATTTTTTCAAAATGACTCATTTCTTTTGTTGCTGAAAATGTGTTCACGGATTTCCATGTTTTGCAGAGAGTCATGTAGTATAAGAATACACTACTGTCTACAAACCTCTTTGATATTTACCTTGAACCGATCATCACTTGGTGCAAACATGCTTCAGAGTCGATCATTTGTCAGGAAAGAGTTTAAATTGCCATGGAAGATGTTGCTCCAAGAGTGAACAGCACATTGTATGTCATTATGTACTAAAGTCCGACATTCTTCATATTCTGATGCCATTAGCATGTAGTAGACTCAGAGTTTATACAGCTGACACATATTGCAAGCTGAGCTCTGATATAACAAACACTCACAATCCGAACAACGTTTGTAACATACTTCAAATAATGACATTTCTAACACAGCATGCATGCATATATCTGCATAGAATTAATATACATAATAGGGATATAATTGTACAAATTTATATACAAAGTTCTGGGTAATAATAAGCTTATTGGTTGAGGTGCAACACTTCTGGAAGTTGTGATGTTTTGATACTGATGGAGATTGCGATATGCCAGGGATCAAGGTTGACAAGTACACGTATGAAACAAGATTAATATATTTTTCATTCTTTAATCTAGATGGAAAAGGATAGGCTACATGTATATTTAATTGTTTTATTGTAGATGCATAACAAAGCCTTGTTGTCCAAACATTGTGACAGGTTGCCTTTAACAGTATGACAAAGTGGTCGATAGGTCTGTTAGGATTATAGATGGAACACAAGATTGACATAGCTTATTTCATGCACTGTCGCTAGGCAAATGATTTTACTGACAAATGAATGATTATTGTAAATCAATTATTCTTAAATTAGCAAAAATAACCAATCCATAACATTTCTACTGAATGCTAAAAGTAGAAGCAAATTATCTTTATCCTTTAACAAATTCTGCATAAAATTATATAGGCACGAAACCAATAAATTCTTTTTTTTTGTGAATTTAGTACATTCAGATATCACGACAGTAAACGAAAATTAGTTAGCTTGTAAAAAATGATTTGTGAATTTAACTCATGTTTTTATTCATTTTTATGGCATTGCATGTAATATTACCCAGTTGGCTTGTATTGGACACAAATGAATATTTAATGAATAATTAATGAAATTGCAATGCAAATTTGCATTTCCTAGATTTAAAGGACTTAAAAAGTGTTTTCATTAGGCCAAAACAGCCAACATCTATTCCAAAGCTACTTTACTCGTTCGAGCGGACATAGAGCATATGTAAATGGGCCGTGTCAAAATTTTAAAATAATCATGCTGAAAGTTTAAACTTCACAGATACAATTCAACACATTTTTGTGCTCTTTTCCAAAAAATTTGAGGTTAGGGTGTTGAAGGTCAAAATTAATATGAAATATATTTTTGGATTTTGACAATTTGGTCAATAATTAGGATGACCCATAATTCTAGTAGGGTTTAGACTCAATAATAAACGAGCCTGAAACCTTAGAGCAGGTAACAGAACGTGATGGATAAAAGATAAAGTTGTTTTGTTTAACGATGCCACTGGAACACATTGATTATAAATCAGCAGTTATTAGACGTCAGATACATGGTTATATTGACACATGGTCACAGAGGAAACCTGCTGCCGCCACGTAGGCTACTCTTCTTCGAATAACAGCAAGGGATCTTTTATGTGCACTATCCTATAGACAGGATAGCACACACCACAGAATTTGATAAACCAGTCGTGTATCACTGGCTGGAACGAAAAATAGCCCATAAAAATATTTTGCGCTGTGTAGGATCGATCCCTCGACCTATTAGAACGTGATGGTACATCTGAAACACACGGCTTTTCTTCTTCAGCCTAATCCCTAACAGACAACAGTGTTACTGAAAATTCTATTCCAACTCACTACACAGAATGCCATCAACCCAGCTTCTAAAAGCAGCCACATAATCATCCCAATTGTCTTACCATTATTCACTAAACACCTTATGGAGTGGAGCTCTCTGCCCGAGAAGAAAGCACATAAAGATTTTTCCCTTATTACCCAATGTGGTCATCAGTATTAAAGGCTGGTAATGGATCTGATGCTGGGAAAGCTGTCAGACGTGAAGCAGCCATCAATACATCAACACCCAGGTCTCAATTGCCAGGAGACTCTGGTTCGTTCTTTACCTTTATAAACACTTCTAAATTATTCATGCCATTCAATCCAGTGGAAAACTAATGGGTAGCGGGGAGCGTATATTCCCAGTATTGTAGATTTTTAAGCTGCGTTCACACATACACAAGTTTTAAACTGGTAAACACTTTTGGTTGGAAATGACGAGCGCACAAGTTAAACCGGTGTAAGGCGGAAGTAGGTACATGTACTTGAATATGCGCAAGTCAACATAACAATGCATTATATTTTGCAGTGTTTTTAAAACAATAACTTCGCTTATAATAAATTGGCCAATTACATTGCAATGAATTTGTTCTGTTTGTAAAATGTCACATTTTGCCTACATCACTGGAAGCGACTAGACATATTTACTGAACTGCCTTATTCCAGTCAAGACTAAAACAATTTGCGTTCACACATACATTTTAAACCAGTTTAGTTATACCAGTTTATCTATACCACATACCAAAGTGTTTTAGCTAATACCAGTATGGCATAGTGAAAAGATTGCGTTCACATGTACATTATATTAAAGAGAACCATTTTGGCGCGAAAATCTTGATCACGTGGCGAAAGCATGAGGCTCGGTCTACGACATATGAACAGATCGTTTCCGCTCCAATGCATCTCCAGACAATAGTGTAACCGTAAACACTATTAACTATCCAAAAGAATATTTTTTGCTCTCGATTTATACGTCGTAGACAGAGCAATTTTACGTCATATAACAACATTTTGACATTTCTGTTGTTTGTAGTCATATAATAAATGTTTGCAATTATGTAGATAAACAAGGACAATGTTTTTGCTTCTGTTTATCATTTTTTTGCATGCGTTCATCACATGATTCCGTTTTTTGCGCCAAAATGGCGAGTGATTCTCTTTAAGCACAAAACCCTGCTGTGACAAGAAATTGAAAAAAGAAACCTGCTGCTATACATCCATGAGAAAACAATGCATAACAATACGTATGATAAAGAAAACTTTCCATCTTACATTGCAGCACGTGAACTGTGACTGACAAAGAAGTGGAATGTAGCAGCAGACAAGAAGCAGATGGTGTAATCGGGCAGATTGGAGCAGACAGTGGAATTCAGTTCCAAAGTGGGCAACAAGCACGTCCACAAATACACATTAAACATCACTGTACTATATTCCAACAGACCTGTAAATAATTCTTCTGGCCTCCACAAATACACACTAAACATCACTGTACTATATTCCAACAGACCTGGAAATAATTCTTCTGACGTCACGATATTATTTTCCATTAATATCGCACGTTTTACAACCTGATTTCACTAAATCTGAAATGGGTTGTTCCTAACTATGAAAGCACACTAAAATGTTTGTAGTTTACTTTTTAGTCAATGAAACATAGAACTGTACTGTGATGAGAAACAAGTTCAATTTTGCATAAAAAACATTCATGGCAGTGTCACATTCAGGATTCAAACCAGAACCGTTGTAAACTGTAAAAATATTTTAGGCAACTGACCCAGAACAAAATAATGACACCTGCACATATCAGCCAATAAAATAAGTGTTTGAAACTCAATATTGCTTTATTTATCGTAATTATTTGTTTCCCCGCTGTATTTCTGTTGTTGTAACTCAATTTAAGAGGAATAAATAATGTATTTATATTTAATTATGTAGATTTCAGTTGCAGTCAGATTCAAACTGGAAATGTGATTGTAAACTATTCTTCTTCTTCTGCGTTCCCAAAGCCATGCTCAGACGTCCAGTCCTGTTCTCACCAGGAAGTCTGCTGTCCGTTGAAGGGACGCCGCTGGTCCCCAAAGTTTCTCTCTGACGTCCACTGGATACGGCCAGGTTTCTTGTCTCAGTAAATTATTCAATATAGGCACGAAAATTCGTGTGAGGACAGGGAAGACTTCAGAATATGTGGGTGGATTGTTATATTTCGTCCAAGGTAACAAGCTAGTACAGAAGGCAAACTATATTGTCGAATGATGTTGGATAACATCCCGCGGGAGTGTATTATACACCCCATGATTTGCTAGTCATGTATTATTTGACATTATACACTCCCTTTCAGCATTTATCCATAATTGAAACTATTTAACTGATCATAGGCCATGTCAGTGCTAGTAAAATGTACCCAGAGCATGAAGCAAACAACCAGCTTTATAATAAGGTGAAAATGGTGTTATCTTGTTTTGATTATATTTGAGAACATCACAAATACAAAACACAGCTTTGTATATGCACCACACGCCTCACAATTACACCATTAGTTCAAACAGATTTAATATCATTCATCTAAAACAATTCCTACAGCTTAATTAAATATTTACTGTAAATAACTTCACAGAGGGCAGCAATACATTTGATCTTGTCATCAGACCGAAACACCCGCAAACTAATATGAAAGACAAATAACGCACTGATTACATGGTACAGCTGAACGATGCGATTAATTAATAAAAATCCAAACCTCTATGGAGAAAGTATTTTCCGCACAGTATATTCCATATGGCCCGTCTGCTTCCCCAGTCGACTGCAGGTTATTATTATTTCCAATCACCTAAAACAATGATAATGTGGTAGGCTGAACCCTGCATTATTAGCCATACATCACTGTCATAAAGCTATGGTGTATTCGCAGAAAACGATTGTTTTATGGGCCCGCTCCGACATCTATGGCTGCAATTTGATGTCCCAGGCTTGAGAAGTGAGCTGCGAATGGACTACGCCGTGCAAAGCAGCAATCGAGTAATTGTGAGCGGTGGACGACTGAGGCTGGAGGAAGTGCCACCAATATTGAATATGTGCCAGAACTCAATGAATCGGCTTGACAAATGTTTTTTTGCTGGGGCAAGCTACCAACACTAATCATTTTTGTATTTCCACTACACCCAAGCAATACCAGATGAGTGCAAGACTTAGACTTGCAACATAGTGAAATAACTGTCTGTCAGGAATTGCAGTATAGTGAAATAATTGTCTGTCGGGACTTGCAGTATAGTCAAATAACTGTCTGTCGGGAATGCCTTGTTATTCAGCCACAATCACATAATAAACATAAAGATGTTATCTACTAGTACATTGGGAGGTATTACCACTCCATTTGCAGATAAGTTAGTTATCCCCACTGGTTAAAACAATACAATGGAGATTGTTTCTTTTATCTCTGCAGATCTTTTCCACTGATTCAGCAGAATGGTTTTCTATGACAGGCATTTGAGCCAAGCTGTGTTTGTGGGGTCCAAACCCCTCCCCTGCTGGAGCAAACAAATTTACATAAATTTAAAGAAAATAAATATTGTTGAAAATATGTTTTTTAGGTGTAACACATTTTTCAAAATTATGCTGTGAACCCCTTGCTAAAATTTCCGGGCACAATTATCTTCATTCAACTTGGCTGGGTCACCAAGAGTAAAGATTATCTTCATTCAACTCACCAAGAGTAAAGACATTTTCCCCTCAAGATGGATGTGTTATCATAACATTTTTTATAAAACTCTTCCTACCACTTAATTTTATCAATAGAATTGAAGGTTCTTTTCATTTAACCATGGCTTAATAACATCAGTGGTGAAACTTCTCTTCCATAACCAGAGGTGACATGTACCAAAACATACCTAAACTAATGCCACGTTAATTATTTGCACCTTATGCCTGACCCAGTAGCCATCCATCATACATTCCGCTAGCACGTGTCAATCCATATGTATTGTGAAAGATTACCGGTGGCTAAAATATGCATACACAGAACATGGTCTCCAATTTTGTATCAGTCAATTTGCTCAAGATATGCATCAGACAGCAGGCTCCTGACCAATACTTTACTAGAGCATGCCAGAACATTAACTATCATACACATGCGGACAAGCTAATATGAAACCAGATACAAACATGTCCAAGAATGTAATAAATCTATACATAATGGAATTGTCAATCCTACTGCTAAATAGCAGTTCTGCAATTCAGAAAATTGCTCTAAATGTAAACAATGCTGAGGCAAATGCAATTTAATTCAGCTTTTTAAAATGTTATTTGATATGTACATCTTTTCAAAATAAAAGTTGCATTGTATGTTTAAAAAAACTTCTAAATAAAGTTCTTTTAATTGTTTTTATTGCTCTGATGATCCATGATGGTTTTTATTGGTCTATAATAATTGTAGTTGTATCATTCCAAACAAACTTTTTATGCCATTCAAGATTACTTTACAGTTACATCATGTTTATTTTTAATGAAGTTTAAGAACAAATGAAAATCTAACAGGAAATCATTGAAACTTTACCTCATCCTCAGAAAATCTAAGAAGATCCTGCTGCCGATAGATAGACAGACAATGTGGCTACACTTTTTAGATAAGCAACAAGTGATCTTTAATTATTCTCCTTCATGCAGTTAGAATAACACATTCTATAGCTTTTGCTATAACAGTGATGGACCACTGGTATGGTTGAACACCTCCCCTTTAATCCTTGATTGTGCATTCACGGACTTGATGCACTAACCACCAAGGTGCAATAATATGGCATTAGCAATTAAGCGACCAATATAGATAAGACCGAGTGATTAAATCTGTTATCTCAAGACTGAAACCACACCTGTTGACTAGTGAAGACAAATGATCACTTGCTGAATAATGCCTAATTCACATTTCATTTGGCCTGCGATGGGTCTACGGAGCCCGTATCCTGTCCGTATACCCCTTTCCGTGTGGAGGCGGCCGTGAGATTTTTGTACAATCTCCGCGCAGCCTCTGTATGGCTTTGCCCCGACCAGCCCCCGAGGGTCCGTATGAGAAATCGCACGATGCTCGTACACAATGTGAACATATACGCCGTAGCCCATAGCTACCTACAATGCCTCAAAAATCGTACGGAAAATCGTACACCCATTTATCGCACGGCGCCCGGGGCAAATGTGAAACAGGCATTAGAGACAGTCTCAAAATTTCATCACTTCTTCCTAAAACAAATAACCCCAGGGAAGTGGGGAGAGGGGTGTTCACAAAAGTGGAGCATATCCTGCCACACAGGTGTCAACCATGTTATTGTTTGTTTGCTGTATTCATCGAAACTATACTGGTGTATGAAAAACATTTGCTTTTTTATGTAACTCTTGGTGAAATAATCCTCACCTACCTCCAAAATTACCCTTGGTGTATGAAAAACATTTGCTTTTTTATGTAACTCTTGGTGAAATAATCCTCACCTACCTCCAAAATTACCCTGGTAAATCTTGGCAAAGAATAGAGTAAAAAATTGGATTTGTGTATCATCGTGATCTCAAAGCTCTTCACACAATCTAGCACCACAGGCAAATTCCATTGTGCCAATGTTATTATGTGACTACATCCACTGAAGGTTTAGACATACCATTTCCGCACCCCACCCCTTCCCCTCCACTTCGGTACAGTCGGCCATTAAAGGTTGGAATCCAATATCAAGGCATTTTAGAGAAGCTCCATTTCATTTATAGGTCCTATAATACAGTTTCTCTCAGCAGACGCAAATGACTTTATTAAGCTCCAGAGTGCGCAATTAGTGTATAATTAGTGCACACCACATAACCTTTGCAGGTGAAGTCAACGTTAATCAAAGAAATGAGTTTTTCCCTGCTTGTGGTAGTGAAAAAACAACTTGCATATTAAATCGCATCTGTCACAGGGTTTTGTGCTAAATGTATATTAGCTAATAATTGAGCTCAGCCTTTCTTACATTAAAAGAAAAAAGTGTCCGGTATAAAGAATAAATATATGAATAGTTGAGAAAATTACATTTAGAGTATTCTGAACAGATCATCCATGTTTCTCATAACTTACAATTTATTGTAGCCACAGAAAATGACGAGCAATGTGTTCAATAGGGCGAGCGCTGATGATCGCTCGCTAAACCAATATTTGCATCTAACGTTAAATGACTGTGATATGATCGTACACGTTCGGTACCAGTCAAATTGTTCGCGAGTGCTCGCAATATTGAACGCAAGGCAGACTGGAGTGCAGACAATAGACATCATTGGAAGTTGGTTGGTATTAGTGGTTCATGCCAGACTTTGCATTACACATACATCAACTGAATAATGACATCATCAATGCGCCGTACCATATATACATAAATTTATAGATATACTTAAATAAATGGCCGCAGAATATTGACCTAAGAATTTTATTCTTGGTAGTACATTTCAACTGAAGAATTTTTTTTTTTTTTAAAAACAGTATTTATTCATGTACACGTACACACACCTACATTGGGGATTGACCAACAGGCAATGCCTATATTAAGGTCTCTCCCTACATTTTACAATTAGCATATAACATATAACAAAACTGAAGAAATACATTTGTAGCACCAAAAAAGATACAATGCAAACAAGAAAGAATTGAAAAGTAAAGTTTGTTTTATTTAACAATGCCACTATAGAAACACTTCGATTATAAATCAGCGGTTATTGGACGTCAGACGCATGGTTATATTGACACATGATACAAGAGGAAACCGACTGCCGCCACATAGGCTACTCTTCTACGAATGACAGCAAGGGGTGTTTTATGTTCACTTTCCCATAGACAGGATAGCACACACCACAGAATTTGATAAACCAGTCGTGGATCACTAGCTGGAACGGAAAATAGCCCATAAAAATGTTTTCGCTGTCGAGGATCGATTTCTCAACCCATCCAGCCAAAGGCAGACATTCTACCTCTGAGCTACGTCCCACTCCCGAATAACTAATAGAGGCCTAAGGGTGCAACATTTCTAAAATATGGCCTTTGATCTCTACTTATAATAGTAATAATAGTACATCTTAACTTTAATATTCATGTTTCAATGACTAAGATGATATAAATTTTAATTACTGGAATTTAGGTATGACATATTACGAGACTAATTTCAAAAACAAATTTAAACAAATAACATTGTTTTTCTATAATATGTAATGTTTAATACAATAAAACATCAACAAATGTTACATAATACACCATGTACAGAGTTACTAAAGTTAAACAAATAATAAAATCACCAGCGTGAATGAAGCCTTTGGTAAAACATGTATTATGTATGAAATTTTGGCGTTTTTCATGAAATAATACTAATAATATATTTTATAGATTAAAGTATATTGCACATCGAAGTAAATGCCATATTAATAAAAGAAAACTTAAACAATAACATAAATGGCAGTTTAACTGTAATTTTAATAATTCGCACTAAAATACAAATTAATGTTGGCTACATACAATCATATCTGCTCTAACAACCACCTGTATATAACAATCACTTGTCTATAAAGAGCAATCCAGATATGTCCCCTCTATATACAAATTCAAGGTATTATAAATATTATGTGTGTGTGTGTGCATGCATGCATGCTCGCGTGCGTGCATGTGTATGAATGTGTGTGTGTTTGTATGCATAAAATGTTTCTTTTATTTATACAATAGTACACGCTTGTCGTACTTCAAAACTGTTCACTGTAAATATGGTTACAATCCAAGCAGACATTTTATTAAATTTATAGAAAATACTTTCTACACAAATCAAATATCTCAATAATATCAATAAACATGACGTTCAACAACAACAGTAATAATGTATATAAATAGTGCAGCACTAGCTAAGGTAGTCACTGTCCAAGATTGTTCCAAACTAAAGGCAAGTAAAGAAATTCTTTGATCATAAAGTTAAAGTATACGCATCGTAAGATAGGTATGCGATGACAGTTTTAAAACATTTTTATTATAATTATTTGGTAACATAGTTGAATAACATATTCAAGTGAAATATAGTGAATTCAGATAGCTGCTCCACAATAGTGTACAACTCTTGGCACTAGTATTAAAGGAATGTTCCCGACTTTGAATTATTAGATAAAGCCAAAAAATATAGGTATCAAAATTCTAAAAAAATATTTATTTATTTATTTATCGATTGGTAATTCAATACTTGATATTTGTAAATAACCAATTTTAGAATTATAACTCTTTAGGAATGATACTCCAAGACTTCACTGACCACAAAATGTAAATTTGACTAGTCAACACATATTACTATTTATGGATATGATTGCTCAATTCAATAGTATGAACATGTATTACAACTACATATTATATAATGAGATTAAAATCACTAGACAAACATTTGAAGTACAACACTACAATGTATAATAATAATAATAATAATAATAATAATAATATTGTAAAACACAAAACTGGTAAAAATACATCTAACAAAATAGATACTATTTGAATAACATGAGTATTTTTCAATAAAATCCCGTGTTGTAATTCACCTTCAAAGCAAATTATCCGTGTCAAATTAATATTTTTTTCACTTTTACTACTACTATATGTTTCAAATGCAAATAGCAATGCATATAGCAATGCATATAGGAAACATTATAGCAAATCAAAAGAATGCAATGCTTTAACATGTAAAATATGGTAAAAGTTACATGCAGACTGCTTTCTAATAAACTGAATATGAATCACTATGAGGCGAGTTCCACATGTCTGACCATTGATCACATGGTAAAAGATTTATAAAATCCCATTGCACAAGTCCACAAAATACGTATAGAGAAATGCTGATGCCAAGCCATTATAAATCCTCACATAGCTTCATTCAGATGCATCTATGCACAGACACATGGAGCTATGGACATGTTCAGTATCTGTGTTTTCCTTTGAACACATCAAAGTTGAACAAACAGATTGTATTTACTACTGATAACTACTGTAAACAGTATTAATATTGAGAAGTGTTTTTTTCGTGAATATGCCCCATAGCACATGTTTGTGACCTTATTGCAAGCACATTATAAGCAGTAAAATTACACGTGCTTATATATTTTGCAAATGGGGATTTGGCGTGAACTACGCAAAAATTTAAACGCATGCAAAATTTTCATGGTTTACAGTATACATAATAGAGACTAATTCTATTTGAAATAATCAACTATATGTAACTCAAAGCAGAGGCTTTGTGGATACCCCGGCCCGACTTCCCTACATGTACCCACATGCAAAGTTTGAGGACTCTATATCAATTAAGTGTACAGGATATACTCCGGAAAAGTAGATTTCTTCAATGGAGGTCAGAATTTAAGATATAGGCCACAATGACCTACTTTCGGTGTGCGACAGACCACAAGTACACACAAACATTTCTACTACACTATATCATGTAGGGTCATCTTACATTTTCATACTTAAATATCTGATAATTGAAGTTGAGATGGCATGTACTCCACTTGTGTTGAAACATTTTCACCGTGTAATTAAACTGAAAGTTATTAGCAGAAAGGTTCCGAGTCTGAAGCCGATGTCTTTGAGCTTTTGGCAAAGGATCCACTTGCCAGGCCGGAGTCTGAGTTAGCATCGACCGACACAACACCGTTTTCTGGCTTGTTCATGTGGAAGTGAGACTGCTCGTCGGGGGAAGGAGGCGCATCCTCATGTTCTTTCTCCACCTCACCAGTATCCACAGTGACCTTGTTCGGGGCCAAGAACGAGCCAATTCCCTGGGTCTGTTGAGCTCGTTGTTGTGTTTTCTCCTGAACACGGATATTCAATTCGTGAACTCGATCTTCCATCTAAAAATACCAATATTACGCAAATCTTAGAAGCTTTCAAGACTCAATATTAATCCTAAATTAATTTTTAAATGACTGGACACATGTGACTAGTTTTTAGAATCAATATAGTTTAGAACATGTAGGCCTAAGCGCGTTAAACAATCCTAGGTAAAAGACCTGACATTACATGATTTGAAATGCTAAACGAAAACTGAAATGTGACATTGCCACCAACATTTGACATGACCTAGTATGTTGAAATGATGAAGCAATTTCTAAACATTAATGCATAATAGTTGGGAATAATCTGGATTTTTTTGTTATTGATAAATCAGTTTCTAAATGTTTGAACTGATTTACTCTCGTAAAAGATAAATGTACTTACAAATATAAATAATACAATAATATCTGCTTAATGCGTATTATCTATTTATAAAGTAAAGTTTATTTTATTTAACGACGCCACTAGAAACACATCGATTATAAATCAGCGGTTATTGGACGTCAGACG
>JAUTCZ010005687.1:0-13519 GCA_032273805.1 Melanodrymia brightae | reverse complement strand
TCCAACCTGTGCTCTTCAATTAAGTGTATCAAGGTTGTTATTGTATTAATGTATGCACTTATTGAAGTATATGTGGCGTCAGCTGGTTTCTTATGTATATACCATGGTCCATACATGTCATTATAAAAAGTTGGTACTAAACAAAGATTCATCAGAAAAAGGGCAACAATTATGTTCAAAAGGCATATCAAATTATGTGGCTTAATGAGACATCTATCTTTTCACGAATATTATTATTCAAAATTATTATCGGAGAACTCCAACCCATCCCACAAAACAACCTCACCCAAAAACAAAACCATTGGGATGTCTATTGGAAATTAGAAATATTGTATAAATTTAATCACAATTCAGTGAAAGTATCCTAGTATATTAGTAATAATAATATGCCACGTTCATTAGGTTTGGTTTGCTCGGTTCCATCGACTCCAACACAGGTTCACCTGATCTCGGCTGGGACACGGACCAATTTCCAATGGACTGTAAACACGCATCGTATGTAATGAAGGTAGGTCGTAACTAGGACTTATATTTATTGTGACGAGCTGGGACAGGTTCAAATGGTACGCTTCATATAAACTACTTTACTTTACTTAAAGATAGTAAACATTCAGATAACCCATAATACCTCATTAAAGGAGAACATCAGTTGATATATAGATCAGCATTCACAGACCTCACTCTGTTATTAGACAAATTAGCTGATTGCTCATTTTTATTCAGATGGCTAATAAATGTATTATTTGGATAATAAAAATGTTGATTTAAATTGGTCCCTTTTCCACAATCATTGAATGAAATAAGCACAATTTGAAAACTAGTAGCTAAAACAAAATCACTACCAATTAGGCCTGATAGACTGATTAAGACATACATGTATGTACAATCACTGCATACAATGAAATGAATGTTTCTTAAAAGTTTGATATTGGGAAGATACATTTTGTGGTTACTTCTAGGTTGTGCTCAATCAGGGTGGAATACAACCTGGTGGTCTCAACTTTGACTGTAAGGTTAGACGAGAATCAACTGACTTGAAAGACATGTTCATCTCCCACATTGGTAAAAGTTAAACTTTGTTTAAAGTGGATCGGTCACCAATTGTGGTGCAAACAGCTCAACCACATGATGATGAATTGAAGGAGAGTTGTATGCAACTAAACTTTATTATACACTGTACTATTATAAACATCAATGGAAATATCATTGTATTATGTTAAATTGTTCGTTACACATCATACGAATACCTCGCAAAAAATATGGATATGCAGACTTCATACTCTTCATTGTCTGCAGGTGCAACAGAGCAGAAATGTTTGGCATCCAAAATTGGTGACAGATTCCTTAAACACCACCACTAGAGTGCATTGATTTTTTGATAATTGGCCATTGGATGTGAAATGTAACTGAGTTTAACACATGGTCTCAGCAGTCTCCAACCTTATACATCAAATGCTAAGCTAATATATACAACTGCTGCTAAGCTAAATTCTGTTAAATTACTGTTGTGACAGGAAAAATATTTTAATTTGTAGGTGACAACATATCGACTTCAAATTAATGGATTGACTAAAGGAAAAAACTGTGTAATGCCATCAATATAAAACAACCTGCTTTTTGCTGCAGGTGCCATGGATACATTTGCAAGAGGTCTGAAAATTGCAGCGAAGGTCATTGAGGAAGGAATAATGGCGAAATGTGTTCAAGAGAGATACAGCAGTTACGAGAAAGGAATAGGAGCAAAGATTGCTAAGGGAGATTCATCATTTGAGGAACTTGAGGTTTGACTTCAGACAAATAATATTAATCATTCACTCTCATAACTATAAAACTAAAACGGATAATATTCGCAGCTGTAAATTTTCAGGATTATGATGAAACTATCATTTCGCAACATAATTTTCACAAAAGACAAATTGTTGTATTTTCAATGCATACATGTATAACCATGACTAAAAATTATTCAGGTGATTGTCTTTTCCATGGTTAAATTAAAAAAGTGAAAAACGAGAAAATTACAGACACATGATTACCACATGTATTTCCCGTTCGGCAGCATTTACCTTTCATAAAAAGTTTTGTGTTTAATTGTAATTCTTAACAAACAGTGATTCATATTTACAAAGCAATTCAAAATACAACTCCATATTTGTTATTATATTTCAGAAATTTGCCTTGGAACATGGTGAACCTGAAAAGCGGTCTGGACAACAAGAATATTTTGAAAGCATACTAAACTTCTATACATAGAATTTACGATTAAAATTTCTTATTCAAACTTGATGACTTGTACAAAAAAGCATATTGTACATTATTGGCCGTCTATTGCAATGTTAATTGGAACAATTGTAGTTTGTTGCACTGTTCATTACCTGGTAACATTTGTGGTTTTTCAATACCAGAAATAATCTTTATAAAATCTGTTATGGAAAAAACAATTGGTCTAGAACATATGCCATATGCAGCTGCTCAAATTAAACTGCTCTCAAAGAATAACCATTATGTATACGTGTATGCAGTTTATAAAATTGTAAGTGATCATTGAACTGTACTGTTTGTAAAAAATAATTCCCGGTTGATTCTGACATCATGTATCTACACAATAGTTTTTTGTTGTAAATATCTTACATTATGTTCTGACATCACTCGTCTACACAATGCTCTGGTATTTTGTTGAAAATACTTCATGCTCAATTTTGATGTCGTGCATCTACAGGATGCTATTGTAGTTTGATGCAAATCCCAACGTTTGCAAACATTGAAAAATCATTTTTTTATCTGATTTATGCACACCTTTCTTAATACAATAAAAAAAACTCAATACTAATGTCATGCTTATTGTTACAATTCTTTTATCATATTAGTGGTTTTTGCAGGAGATATCGTTGACCTAATAATTTGTGATATCTCCTACGATATCCTGATATCACGTCTTATAATCTTGATTGGTGTACAGACTGTTTATCGAGCTCGTCACCAAGAAACCTGATAGTTCTAAACATGACGTCATAATGCTGGCGCAACTGTTATGACATCATGCCTTCGAAGCAAACATTGTAAGTGTTAATTTCCATTAATAATTATCCTAATTAGAAAAAGAATGATAATGAATGATAAAAAGAATACCCCCTCGTGTCTTGAGATATCATAATTTATCAGCACTCGTTGATAAAAGTATAAAAATCTTAGCCAAGGCTCAGATTTTATACTTTTATCAACTCATACTGATAAATTATGATATCACAAGGCACTTGGGGGATATCTTCTATATATATACACCTCACTTCCACTTGTGAAGAAAGGCACATCTGTAAACCCGGTCTTGTCACTGTAATATAATATGCACATACCTCATATGCCGGAGAATAACGGTCTGAGTGTAATAGAGTTCAGTGTCTGTCGAAGATATAGCATGAACTGAACTATAAGAGTCTGTAATTTTATACACATTCAAAAGCTATGGCAAATGACAGAAAGATCCGAATTGGATTTACAATTACAGTGAATCTTGTATTATCTCCAGTAACTTTTTTGAGGAATATTTCAGCGATGATGCCATTTATCGTGAGCATACTGCATCAGTCACTTCAACTTGAGGATACAGGCATTTGTCAAATAACAATATTTGTTGTGATATTTCAGCGAGTGCACATCAATTACAAAACTGCAACTTTGATACTTGTTTATTGGCCCCAATCTTAAGCAATACTATAGCACTAACATAAAGTAACCCACATCCAAAAATTGACAATACATTTCGATCATATTTGACAAATATATTCACCAAAATGTTGACAGTTTGGAATACATGTACATGTAAGACATATTTCATGGAGAATTACTGTAAACATGAATGAGTTCAACCTTCATGATCTTTATCATAATATTGACTTGGTTCCCAATAATGCATCGCGTCTATCATACAAAAATATCAGACAATCATAATTTCATCATGATGCAAATTTATGAAACCTATATAAAAGTAAGTTATATCCAATAAAAAATGAATGGAATTCCTGTAAAAAGATTACTGTGTTACTACAAATAGCAGTGTCAGAGTTGGGGGCTCCGCGTCACTACTGTACATTTATACACGTCCATGTTGTAACAGAAACACTAACACGTTCACAACTTCAGTGATCTTGATATTACCCGGTCACAGCATTGTTACTGCAGTTGATTTACTAAATCACCCAACTATTAACTAAAAAAATAATTGTTCAGACAATTACTATATCCAATCATAAACATTTTCTTTATAGCCCAGTTGTCAATATTTTAATAGAAAATATGCGTGATGTTAATTTTTTCATCGAGTCAATAATTCGAGTGGGATATATAGAGAATGAGTTTGATATAATACTTGTCGGAACAAATCAAATGTATATACACATGTATATTATTAGTTAATAATTTGTTGGGCAATTTAGAAAATCAACTACTGTGACAGAATGCCTTTAAATAAATGCAGTCTTATTTTCAGAGTATCAATTATTATAGCGTACAGAACAGAACTTTTAAACTAGCAAACATTTACTATTTTTAGCTTCAATCGAACATTTGCCAACTGAATTAAAGAACCAAAAAATGTATTCAAGCATTTTATTAAAATTAGTGTTCATAGCAACCATATATATTTTAATTTCTGTTCTAGTGGCCAAAACAATTGTTATTCTGAAATTGATTTAACCGTTTGTACATGCACAAATATGTGCTTGGAACAAATGGTCGGACATTTCAATTTGTAGAAACTATGACCATCATCTTTGCTAGCCAAGGTGTACCATTCCGTCTATTAATTTAATAGACTGGTAAATAGATGAAACGTCCTTTGGCTAGCGAAGATGCATGACCATGTATTATAGATTGGTTTCACCTTATTATGATCATATCCAGTAAAGGTGTTCCATGGTAGTGTGATGGTAAAGTTAAAGTTCAATCAAGTAACAGTGTTGACTGAAAAACCAAAAAACAAAATGTTCTTCCAGCAACGGTAATCATTGGTGTAATGACCCAAAATGCATTCCCATGTGCAGTTATTTTTTATAGTTCAAGTTTGAGTTCGAACGAACAATCAATTGTTGTAAATGCCCTTATCTTAGATGTGTTGACATTTGTTTTTTCACATGTCACACCCGTGTAATGATATATATAAGAATATAAAGTTTAATCTAATAAGTACAACTGTTGTGAAGACATTGACACAAACTTTTGACAAATTGTATAATTTGACCATCATAAAAATATAAAGTAGGTTAAACTTTGTTTGACATGACTGGAGCACATTGGATAATACACATCGGCTATTGGATGTCAAACACACAGTTATATCCATACATGATTTCAAATGAAACATGCACCCACCATATAGGCTACTCGTATCAAAACTAGTAGCAAGGGTTCTTTTACATTCACTTCCCAGACAGGATAGCACATACCAGTCTTTGGTGTACCAGTCGTGAATCACTGGTTGGAACAGACAATAAGCCAATGGGTGGGTCCACCGAGGAGAATTGATCCGTCGAGTTTGATCCTGCTCCTTGACCATGAAGCAGACATGATCTGTTGATGTACGTGGTCGCTATTAGGCTTCCACATATTTCAATGCACAAAATTAATCAAGACCAGTAATGAATGTCTTGTTTGTGTTCCACACACCAAATCATTGTACTCCTAATCTATAAATGAAAAACCTCCAAACTAGTATATATATTGTTTGTTTTTAAGCAGTTATAAAAAAGAGTAAATAATAAATAATAGGTACTAGTACACGTATAGTTGAAAGTAAAAAATTATAACCATCTTAAAATTGCAGCCATGCATAATTCCATCATCCATTAAATCAGATACTTTTAATTGGCAGTAAAGCTGTTTTTCAAAATGCAAACGGAATAAACAAATTACATAAATTCATATATAAACAAAAATGTCCAAAATGTTTGCTCCCGACATTTTGTTTCTTAAAATGATTCTAATCTATTCTACAAAAAAAAAAGTACTGTATTTTAATGTGTACTATTTTATGACTTACATTATTGCACTTTACAAACAATTAATTCTTGACATATAAGAATCCATAAACCTAAATCATACTTATAAATCAATGGTTTCTAGATGCATTGAACTGAACTAAAAACAAACATCTGAGCAAATGGCTAGGCAATAAATTTTAGGTGTCAATACCTTCAAAAATGGCCTGGACAAAATGTGGATGAAGTGGAGTACATTTATTGGCTTGATATTAATAGAACAGGCCTCCATAGCGCAGTGGTTAACGCATCATGTTTAAGACTGGTAAGTAATGGGTTCGAATCCCATTCGTGGCATATGGCAAAGCAAGTGCTCCACAAGTTCTCAATGGGTAGTGTACTTCCACTTACACCAACCAGTGTCCACAACTGGTTTAACAAAGACAGTGGTATATACTGTCCTGTCTGTGGGAAAGTGCATATAAAAGATCCTTATCAAATAGGAGCAGCGGGTTTCTTCTATCATACTAACACTAACTTCTGTCCTGGACAAGTAGTCGAGGCAGCTGGACTGCATGATCATGAAAGACATGCTTGATCCTTAATTGGATATAAGCATGTAAATGTGTTATAACCAACTAACTATTGGTAGAGTGGAGGTCATTCAGTGGGTGGCTCTCCCAGTACTGGCTTTTGTTGGAGTGGAGGAATAGATTCAAGCAGTGATCTCAAAATATTGACAGAACTGATTTAGAAGCATTTAAGAGGTTGATGATACTTGTTGTCAAGAAATAATAACAACAACAATAACAATATTTTAAAACAATATTCAAGTTTTTAAATAAAAATACAATTGTATACTGGCAGGATGCAAAACTGCTGCACAAATTGGCATGTCACTTGACAGTCCATGACGGTAACCATTCGTTCAACCTGGTCATCCACAAAATGAATGCCAAATTGACCTTAATTAAGAACAGTATTGTCAAACAAAGTGTATACTGGCAGGATTCAAACTTATGGCACTTAACTGACCATGACCGTAACTGATTATTAAGAAAATGAGTCAAATTAACTGCAGTTAAGAACGAAGATTATATTCATAAGGTGATTCTAAATGAAAGAACATTATATTCACTGTTTCAATTGCAGTTTGGTTTACATGATATTCAAACTTCATAGTAAAAACAGAGTCTATGCTAAAACAGATTATATTCATTCACTGGCCTAATGTTTATGTTACTTCGTAGAACATAGTAATTGAAGTATGATAAATCTGAGTTTATATCCAGTCATTATCAGTTTAAAGATTAAAATATATGACATTTGCAGACAATAAAATCTTGAGACAGTCCATGTATATGCACCTCATTTATCCGACAAGATTTTACACAAGTTAAATCCCAAACATAAACACTAGTGTACAGAGGATATTAAACGAGTTACTCTGTATTATCAAGTTTAAGTTCTAAGTGAAATCATTTTCATTTGTCACAAGCTTTAGTGAGTGACTAAAATGAAAATTATTTAATGAGGGACTTAAAACTTGAGAATACATGGTAGCAAGTTTAATATTCTGTTGATTACTCCATTCTTTTCATATGTATTATATTTTTAAAATATTCCCGTTAGTGACTGGAATGGTTTTAACAACCCAATAAAACGACATGTTATACATGTACTAATGTTTGATAATTTCTTACTGAAAAATTATATTTGTATTTTTTTCAGTTACTGTGGTATTAAATCAGTACATGCAAGGTCACCCAAAACAATCGTTAAGTGATATAATGGGATGCCTGATGTTTTTGTAACAAAAGTAGAACATAAAATGAACCCGGTTTGTGCTAGATCATACAAAAACATAACTCATTCAGGAAATGGTTAAAACTTCACTAAACATGCTAAAATGAGAGATTACTACAAAACATACCCGTTTTACAGTAGACTGAATTTTACATTACATCTAAAGTGCACTACAGAGAGCATAGTACATGTATGTTAGAACATATTATATTAGTAATAATTAGGCTAAAGTTTATATTCTATTTCACTTCACAAACTACTGAATTGGTAGACAACAATTTATCAAAAGTTGATTGTTTTGATCTTTTAAATATAAATCTATAACTTTCCTGAGGAAAATGAGGTAAATATATCACTGGTCCTAATTTGAGATTCAGCATCAAAATATGAATAGATATTGAGATCAACACCAAGATACATGACTAAAAGTCACAAGGAACCATATTGAAATGTTGGGTAACTGTATTGATATGTTAGAGAAAATTAGTTAAGCCACAATGATTATTTTGGAATCTAGGACAAAAAAAACCTACTTTATGTATCTACCATCAAACATTGCTGATTAAACAAATACTACCGAGTTTAAGATCGATGCCACCGTACATGCACACCTAATGCTATTGCAAAATAGTTATGGCCAATATCTACTGCATTTGGAGTAGCTTTGACATTTGCCTACAAAAATGTATGTTATTGTAGGCTAAAGTCCATATTAAACTACATAAACATATGGATGACCCAAAACACATTGGATATACATGTACAGGTGTACGTAATAATTAAAAATGGTTCCATTAGCCGAAAACATGTTAGAATAGCATTAACTGGCATCTATCTTAAACTCAGGAATGTCTTTTTTATACATGAATTATAACACAAATATTTACATTTCATCATGAAATAAACTAAACAATATGTGAATCTACACAATGAACCAGTCACTTAACGAAACAAATCACTGAAAATCTACAAAACATACCTAGGAATCCGAATAGATTGTATCTGCACCAAAAAAATATTTATACTATACAGAAACATACTTTAAGGCGATTTATTTCATTAGTGTTATGCATGACAGAGCAAAACTTACAATAAGTATTTTTTCGTTGAATAAGTATTTTGAACATATTGACTTCATGCCAGATGCTTAAGAGATCAGATACACTTAATCATTAATGCACAATACCAATGATCTATTTTTAAAACTCTAATGCCAAGTCAATTTATCTGAAAGCTCCATATAAGTATATTTATAATTTGGAAATATTCATGTAAAAATCTATTTATCATATTGCTTAGTTTACTCTTGATTGTCAACAGATAATTATCTGTTTATGTGAAGGTAATAAATGCAAGTGTATGTGCTACAGATGAGGTATGACATGACACACTTGAACTAAACATTGCACTCATACTGGTTCAATGCATGTTAACAATTATTGCAAGTATTAAAAATGATGATAAATGATAACAAGAATACAACCCAACTTGTTTTGAGATAGCAAATTTATCAGAACTCATTGATTAAAGTTTAAAACACCTTTCCTATCCTCAGATATTTTACTGTTATTAATCTGTTCCAGTAACTTTCATATTTCAAGACAATGAGGGAGTATCCTTTATTTATGAAATGTGTAAACATGTTTACATATAATATATAAGTGTAATCTTTTTAGAACATACATTATTATTATTATTATTATTATAGTGATCCAAAATATTTAGTTAATATATAAGCTTTTATAGGTGGTATATTCAAAAGGAGAGCTTTTTTGATGAAATAACAGTTAATTTCACTGTTCAAATGATAAAATTGATGAAACACATTAATACTGGCAAAATTTACTTACTATTCATGTGCTAACTACATGTACAGTTAACTCCCTTTATAACGACTAAATTGGTATATCAAGTTCTCCGTTGAGACGCTTTACATCAATGTCACTTAGAACCATGCAATATCATCGTGTATTTCACACACATGTGCATGCAACAATAGAAACAAAAGAAAAAAGTTGGTTAGTTATAACACCACTGGAGCACAAATGACACCACTGGAGCACAAACGACACCACTGGAGCACATTGATTAATAATCATCGGCTACTGGAAGTCGCACTGTGTTTTCGATAAATGGTCTCGGAATAAATTCACTTTCGCTATTTAGGCTACTCCTTTTCAATTAGCAGCAAGTGATATTTTATATGCACTTTCTCAAATAGGTTAGCACATACCACCACCTTTGATATGTCCGTCATGGACCATTGGTTCGAAAGGGTAAAAGCAACATACAGTCTACTTCTTCAGAGGATAGATCCTTTGACCTTACACCTCAGGCAGACACTCTAACCACTTAGCTAGATCCTGTACCTAATTCTTGCAGAAGTGAAATTTCCTATTAATACAATCTGTAATAAGCCAATGTGCACTTGCTGTTAAATTTTAACACATGCATGTATGCAAGAAATGGTGTATTAGGAAACTGCTAATTAATAACACATTCTCCTTCCTTCAGCCACGTTTGATAGAATTGTATTACAATGTATGATCGTGTTATGAATCTTCTCATAAACAAATAAAACAATACAAAAAAAATACATGTTTGTTATCAGAAATCAGTACTGATGCTGGGGTAAATGAACATAATTATTTACATTGATGTGTATTAATTTCCAACCGAATGTTGCTGGTAGATGAATTCTGCCCTGCTATTGCAAAAGGAAGTGACGTCATCAATATTTCGAGTTATCAATGAAAACGTTGCACACAAATACCACAATTTAGAGTTATATATTACCATATCGTGCAGTTGGAAAACATTTCGATACGTTTAGAGCAACTGTACATACTTCCTTATGCTAATGAGCCAAAAAAAAGTGCATTTCGTGAAAAATGTTACTTGCTTCCTTTTGCCATGGCAGGGCAGAATTTATGCTGTCATAATGAGTGATGTTATACATGTAATTATGGAAGTTTGTATCTGCATCCATTCACAAAGAATAAAGGCAAAATGAGAAAGAGAAATAAAATATAAATGGCAGTTGTTTTACAACGAAGATCACATTTTATCCTGAGCAGGCGTCTTGGAAGTAGTTTGAAAAACTGTAGAAAAATAGCTGTAACAACATGGATAATATATTTTGAACTTTTTAACCAGAAAACAAAAGAATCCAACAGTCAAACAAAACATGATTGGTCACTTCAGCAGTCTATTGTTCTCTATCGTATGGTGAACATGACTGCAGATGAGGTGAGATGATGAAGCTAACATATCTAATAGTATTAATTTTTACATATCTATTCTCTATCATATGGTGAACATGACTGCAGATGAAGTGGAATGAAGTTAACATATCTAGTAGTATTTTTACATTATCTATTCTCTATCGTATGGTGAACATGACTGCAGATGAAGTGGAATGAACCTAACATATCTAGTATAGTATTTTTACATATCTATTCTCTATCATAATGGTGAACATGACTGCAGATGAAGTGGGATGAAGCTAACATATCTAGTAGTATTTTTACATATCTATTCTCTATTGTATGGTGAACATGACTGCTAACATATTTAATACTATGCTTACCAAGCAGCCACAAATAAATGCACAAAAACATAGCAGGACACCAAAACCAAATTATATTCAAAGCATCACATAAACTTATTGCACCAAAACACAAATTCATTACACTAAAAAAATAATTCTTTCAGTAAGCTTTCAAATATGCACACATACATGTATATAGATACTCAAACATACAAGAATTTTGGGTAGTTTCTTTTGTTCATCGAACCAGCACTGTTGGCCAAATTTTACAAAACAAATGGTGCAGTTTATTCCACAAAATAAACTGAGCCTACTTGGTCTATATATAGACAAAACAGAACAAAAATGGATACCCAAAAAGATAGGTAATGCTTGCAAGGTAAGGTTCAACAGCATAACATTTAAATTATACATACAAATAAAAGAAAAAAGCTTTCATTGAGAAAGCATACATGCAGTTTATAATATATATGAACCAGCCAAACAAAAATAACTGTTTTTGCTGGTTTGAGACCAATTGCGATTCTGCGAGACAAAAACAAAAACATACTGAAAATGTATTAATCCTGAAATCACATCTTCCATTTCAAATGATACAAAAAAATTCAATCTGTTATTTCCAATCTTGTCACTTGAAAAGTTTATTGCCATAGATAATTCGGCAAGTTATACTCTGTGTTATTCTACACGTTATTTTCATCAGCGAACAAGATTCTGCCAAGATCAATTCTGTAATGGGATTATGAGATTTGATACCACATTTGATTTAACTTATCAGTTGACTAGTAATACAGACCCAAAAAAAACAACATGCTATAACGATATAAAAATAATATATACATGTATATACTGTAGATCCTGAAATTAATGCGATCATTATATTAATGCGAAAAATGCGAGTGAGAATTATTCGCATTAATAATGTAACACATTTATGTTAACTGATTGCTACACAAACGTGTTGCGAGAAAAAGTACTATATCAAAGGGAGACGACTCGCATTAATTTCATGTTACACCCTTACTTGCATAAATTTAATGACGCGTTAATTTCATGTTCTACAGTATGTATATATATACAATGTATTTACAAAACTGGATTTTCCAAAGCTCTCATCTGGTAAAACATGAGTGAATTCATAACAGTTTAAATTTGTATTCACAAACTTGGAAGAAACTGGTAATCTTCAGAAAACAAAATAACATCCATTATTATAGCCAACCATATTTCATGTAGATTTTACATCAGATGGCAGAAAATGAAAACACAACACAACCACTGGAGAAATATGTTGTCATAGAAACCATTAATGATGATATCTTCCAAAGAATGAGTTCTGTTAAATCCATGCATCCTCTAATGATCTCAATGTAATGAATGTCAAATAATACTACATAGTACAGGATATACCAGTGAACTGCTTGGTCCCTTAATACATTTTATATCAAATCAGGATTTCTTAGTATTGTTCCGTTATGAAGTCTGTCCCAAAATACCTGTCACCGAAGTTACCTGAAAACAGAAATTTAAATATGTCAGCCAAGAGAAAGAAAGAATTAAGTAATATGTTTGGGTCAAAAGTTGCTGCGCAATAATATTTCATTACTGCCAAATTATTAAGCAAATTATTTCTATATGATGAGATTATATAATGTAAACAGATTAAGTACACATGCTGAAATTCATCTTTATTTGAAAGCATTTAGAGGTTGAGGAAAATAATAGCATACAAACCTATGCCTGGATGTATGTGGAATTTGTCATTGACGACATTGTCCACTGCTGTAGTCACAATCTTCACTTTAGGAAAGGCATAAGCTACATTGTACACACCTGAAAATAGAGACATTTGGACTAACATTTCTTTTCTTGAAATACTTATAGCCTGTTGAATTATTACATAATTATTATTACGATAGATGACCAGTTAACATATATGGCTCATGATCACACTGTACAAATAGACGCCTTTGTGCAATAGCTCATTTGGCTAAATAAGTCGAATTATGTTCATCGAACTACATAGACATCACCCAAGCCCAGATTGTACACAACATTTAGTACCTTTCAGTTAACCATTCTCTATGTTGGATCATACACTCAAGTCAAATAAAGTTTTTTTTATTTAACGACGCCACTAGAAACACATCGATTATAAATCAGCGGTTATTGGACGTCAGACGCATGGTTATAT
>JAUTCZ010005576.1:0-13520 GCA_032273805.1 Melanodrymia brightae | reverse complement strand
TCTATCAATTGAGGAACGTTATAAAACTGGTTCCGGATGGAATTAACCAAAAAATGTATTTGGAAAATATTCCCCTCTGACGTTTAACGAAGTTTGACTGTAGTCATATTTCAGGTGTTAGCACTTTGTCTTTTCCATCCATCATACTTTGTTTCATCTCTACAACTTTTAAGTTCGCCACAAGTTCAAGATATTTCATAGCATGCTACACATAAGTAGCAATATTTGACGAGATGCTGCATATAATTGTTGCCCTTGGTTCTGTGCATATGTGACATTACCTAGGGACCATAGCTCAAATATCTTCCAATTTGTTCATGTGATACTTATTTGTAATAAATGTAATATATTTTGTCAGTATAAATGCATGTGTTGTCATCTATGTAATTAACACGATTCTTTTCTTACCTAAATTGAAGATTCATAGTTATTGTAATCATTCTGTATCCATTTTATTTAATAGCCTTAATTTCTGTAAACATAAAAACAATCTACCAATTGTAATAAATTTTGGTTACATGCGTTATGGCATACCAATAATTCAGTTTTGTTGAACTGTTTTCTGAAATATCCTGAAAAACCTCTATAATTCAGCTATTATAAAGTCTATTTTTGCATAAGGATTTTTAACATTATCTTATGCCAAAACTAAATATTGTATATGCATTTATAAGCAATAAAATGTTATTTAAACATAATTTAGCCAAACATTATTGACCAGTATCCTTGTTAGAGATTCACCTTAGTGAATGCAGAACAGATGTGAGCTGAATAAAGGAACATTGCTATACATAAAACAAACATACAAATACTGTTGGACATTTATTTTATTTTTGTACAAAAAATATACACAGATAAATTTTACATTGCTGATCCAGATATTGTTTATTGATCAGATTACTGGATATTGTTGACACTTGTCTATCATATGTTGATTCTTTATAAATTATTACAGTTGCTGTGCAAAGCTATTAACAAGTTACTACTAGTAAATCATCACTTATTAAAGTATCTTGCATTGTTTGAATGCAGCAAAAATAATGCAAAACTATTTTAAACATACCGTAACATGTTATATGATGTTGTACACAAATTTGTATATGAATGTAAAGAATTAAATGAAAATGTGGAAAAAATTACATAAAATTTACAACCAACATTAAACATTAATAAATTGTGTATAAAATAGCAATCATCTTCTAGCCGAAGAAAAAGTGATGATGTGCCTTATATTATTTTTGCTGCACTCAAAAAAGAACATAATACACGGTGCTTTGATTAATGATGTAGAACCGTATGTGTAACACAGTAATGTTTTAGGATGTACAAACTCTGAATAAAAATAAGCACCAATAGATTATCGTTCACAAACATTGGTGGACAGATTAATAAAGCAGATGCCAAATGACTTTCTTGTTGGGTTTGCAACTAAGTTTAAACTGTTTCAATTAAGTTGCAACAACAAAATTTTAAAATATTATTATTTGTTGAGGAACCATGAAGTAGTGTACATACTTTCTAAAAATGATCCTGTGACAGAAAGCTGCTTGGTTATGGTCACAACCCCTGTCTTAGAACACTGTGGAAGGTACCACTGCAGAGCACTGATTAATAATCATGGGCTAGTGGATGCTAACAAAACTATTTTTACACACAGTCTCAAGAAACCTGCTGCCACTACACAGGCTACTCTTTCCAATTAGCAGCAAGAGATCATTTATACTTTTATGCACTTTTCCAGACACGATAGCCTTTGACGTATTTTACTTTCCTGTCACAAACAGCTTGTAATAAATACTCAAACAAAAATATGGAAAACCACAATTCATTCATTCTGCCCTTACTGTTGAGTATGAACAAGCAATGTGTTCTGACTGTTGAATATGAACAAGGAATGTGTTGATGAACTACATATTGTTTTTAAAAAAAAAAGACTTATTCTCATTGAAGCAGATGGAAGCCAACATACATAGAATCAGTTGTTTTTGACTGTATCAAACAAAATTGACTAATAATACACATGTATATAAATATTTGTTAAAATGTACAATACGTTAAGCGAAGTGAACTTGATGAAATAAAGAGTCATGTATAAATGAGATGTGATACACATCCACATTAAAATTCATAGATAATAATGGAATCTTTAAGATCATCTAAATGTGTTCAGTGCATATTTAAAATATTTAAATGAATTTTGGATGAAAAACTAAATTTTTTGGACTGTGTTCCAAACTGCGTCCCATGCCAGAGCAAGGCATACTTGCAAATATGCAGGGATGTCAATGCGATTCACAATCTGAACAATGTTCGAAAAGTGGTTAGGGGGTAAAAGCTAGGGTCGGATTGCTTATCATGTAAAAAAACATCAGTCCACAGTTGAACAATGTTTTATGTTATGTTTAAAAGGGGAGGAAGGGTGTCAAATGCATTCCTAATTTTGTACGGATTGTGAAACACATTGACATTTATGCACTGTCCCTAAATGCAATAGTGATTTTAATGTTTAGTTTTGAAGTACTTCTTAATGCTTACATCCATGTTTATAAGGGTGTTCAAAAAGAGCACATGATCTGGACTTGGACTGTCTGCTGCTCTTAGGTCATGATGTTTGATGCTTGATTATTATATAATATAGTTAACTCCAATGACCATTTATTACCACACAAAGCACTTTAACCAGGGAAATACAATGTATATCAATTTCTAACTTGCACCATGTATAGAGATTTTATCTGAAGAAAAACTGCTGCTGCCACAGACTGCTCTTTAAATTAGCAGGAAGACTGTTCTGCAATTAGCAGAAGTGGGTTCATCAAATGCCATGGTGTGTGCTAAACTGTCTGTGGGAAAGTGCACATAAAAGATCCCTTGCTGTTATTCGGTAAGATGTGGCAGCAGGTTTCCTTTGTAACCAAGTGTCGATATTTATCCTGTTTGATATCCAACAGCCACTGATTAATAATCAATGTGTTCTAATTAGCAGCGACACTGCTCTATCAATTAGCAGTAAGAATCCTTTATATGCACTTTCACACTGACAGGATAACACATACCACAACCTTTGATACACCAGTAATGGTTCTACCTGGTTCAGTGACGATGATAGATCTTTCAACGTCACAGCTCAGATGGACGATCTAACCACTGAGCTAGAGTATACATGTGAAAAGTAGCACGTTGTGATCGACAACTCATGATCATCATAGTGATCAACAACTCGTGATCATCATAGTGATCGACAACTTGTGTGTGTGACACAAATAATATATCCAATATAACATCAGAATCTCATTATTTACATTTTCTGTTGCTATACATGATTGATAAATACCCTTATGTGCAAATTTACATACTTTACAGGTGTAAACAACAGTCTCTGAAATCACAACATGGCTACCGTAAGTGTTCCAGTGACTGAGCAAGTCTGATACTATGCAAATAGTATGTACGTGTATAGTGCAATTTGTCTCGTACCGAAATATGTATAAACAAGATTGATTTTGTGGTTTTAATTTGTATTATTATTCAAGAACAGTCCAATATGGTACAGTACTTTGTCCAAACCAGTTCAGTTTCGTTTGGGTTTGTTCTATATTCATGACTGTTGCTTTAACAGTGTATCGAAGTGTTGATGTGGTAATTAAACCATAAAGAAATACCGAACTGAAATTGCTTAACCTAGTACAGTGAAACTCCAACTGTTACATTAATCTCGAGATGGGGTCCACACATCTACGAAGCCATGTCTTTTCACAAACATCAACATTTTGAAGAAAATGTGAAGTTACATATACTAATCAGCATTAATTATTTTTATCTATATTAATTCAACAAGTGGTTTGTATTATTTTCCCATTAGGAAATAGATAGATGAAGAATTAAAATATTTGTACATTTTGAAATCTAAAACAGGATTTTTCATACATTGTTTAGCTCTTGGTTCCACCTTAATCCAATAATAGTTTCTGGAATATCGTCATCAAATGTTGAGTTGTACGTACACATGTAGTTTGTGATTTGGACTCAGCGCCAGTGCAGCATATTGAATATCGAGGAGGCGATCATTGTATATACTATATTTTGACACCCAATTGCCGATGTCTTTTTTCGTGCTGGGGTTTCGTTAAAAATCAATTCATTTCATTGATGGGGCTGGGATGAAGGGGCAACACCCCTAGCTGCACTGTCGCTGAACTAGTCATGGGCAATATTAAGAACAAATTTATATAATAGAAATCTGAACACGTTTGAATTATGCATAAAATAACTATACTGATGTTTAACTCAGTTGTTACAGAACACAATATTATTACTTTGTTATTGTAACCAAGTAACATGCAAACAATTTCATACCCGTCTTTTGAACACATGTGATAGTTAATAAATTACAATGAAATGCTGTATGTATATTATATAGACTACAGATTGTTTTATAAACTAAATATGTTGATGTAAAGGCAATAAAAACAGACCTAAGTTCACCTACTCTAAAAATAGAGCATATCATTACAAAACTCCCAGGGGATGCAAATGTGACAAAATATAGTGCAAAAATTTCAAAGTTTCTTCACAACCACTTATATGGACAAACAGCTTAGGTTTAATAGTTTACTGAGCAAAATGAGTATAGTATGTGTTTAAAAGATATATACTGACAAGCAGTGAAAGTATGTGTTTAAAAGATATATACTGACAAGCAGTGAAAGTATGTGTTTAAAAGATATATTATACTGACAGGCAGTGAAAATACAACACTGACTTTCGAGAAGCCAGGTAAATGAGATGCAGATTTGAAAGATTTATATTTGTAAACCTCTATGAATGACCCATGCAAACAATAATCCACATTCATATACCTTATGGATGTAGAACTCAGCACAGGGTATATGAATTATGTATCAATCATTAAAAGAGAAACTACCTCAGTCTGAAACAATTATATATTTAGTAGTCACAGAATGGTTTGATTAGGAACAGAGTATAGCATAATTATGTACAAAATGTTATAAAGTATGACTTATAAACAGTCTACATGTATATACTGTAGTAAATATCTTTATAATATTTTGGTGATAAATATATTTTTTTAACTAATTGGAGGTATGACCCATACAGTGTAACATGTTTTGTAAATGTTCAAGTTCCAAAATGTCTTCAGGTACAATGGAGTGGAAACGTTTAGCCCCAAAATCAGTGACCAGTTCTCTTTAACTACATGGGTGATGTTTAAAAATTACACAGCACAAAATACACCGATTGTTTTCATCACCCGCAATAAAGCTTTGTTTACAAGTTTTGTCAAACCTATATACAAAGGTCACTCAAAAGTGGCCTTTATGAGCAGTTGACCTTTATATACAGATTAACATATTGATTTGTATACAGAAGGAATATATCTGAAGTGCCCTTTATAGACAAGTGGTTGTTATATAAAGGTAACACTATATACTGAAACCCCTCTAAACTGAACTCACTTGGGATGAAGTAAAATTTTCAGTTTAAATGAAGAGCCTTACGGCTTTACAGGACCGTGAAATAAGTTAGGTTTTGAGGGAATTCCAGTTTACTGAGGGGTTTCACTGTATTTTGAACACAGTCATGTAAAATAACATTTCAATCAGTTCTCATACACAGTTACATAATTTTTTAATAGCCCCATGCAATTTGTATAGCATTTGAACCTTGAGCCCTGACTTTGAAGTTTTATAATCTTGTTCAATGCCAGAAGCAACATTCAGTTCATACATTTGTGGTATAATAAAAAGCAATATTCACAGTGCAGTCGTTGTACATATACATTATGTGACAAGGTTATGTGACTAGATATACTGTAGGTATAGTAATTGAAGTGATTATTTACAAAAACAAGCATTCACAGGGTGTTGCCCATGCACTAAGCAACACAGAAACATAAATATACTTTGATCAAGATGAAAGAAGAACTGCAATATATTCAATGGTAAAAACAAATGCACCATATTTCTTTACATTTTCTGTTTACTTACATCTGAAATCTGAATGATATAAGCCAAGACAACCATATAATATATATGTGCACATTGGCTTTGACTTCTGCCATCTCTTCCAGCAATAAGTTTCAGTGGCAGATCTACATCTAAGGTGGGGAGCCCTCCTAAATTTTGCGAGTTATATATATATATTTTTTATTTGTATACAAGTGTTTCTGATACACACTAATTTTTTGTAATACAGCGCGATAAAACTGCGGCCACATATCATTTGGAACCCCCTTAAATGGATTTTCTGGATCCGCCACTGAGTTTGGTCTCCATACTGTAATAAAACGTATGACTGAGAGTATGAAAAGTAGGTCACTATGACAGACATGTCAAAGGCTTTTGAATTTTGAACAATTACTGGTAGGCTACATATAAAGTTATTGGCAAATCAAACAGGTTTCAGACAGATGTATAAATCATTTTATTACAACTCATTGTTCCATTCTACTGTTTTGATATAAAAAATCGCTCCTCACATTGTGTGACCATGAGTCTCACAGAGGTCATGACCTTGCCCCGCGATATCATCTTTCCCACAGCTGCATGTTCCGTTTCAGCTTTGTGTGATGTCACGCCATGTCTCGAGCAACTTGCTATTTTTCAGTTTTTTTTCTCCTGTTTAATTTAGTTTTTCTATTGTTTGAACAATTCAGTGCGTTGTAATAAATAGAATACTATACTGTTCTCATGAAAACCTGATACATTACAACTCATGTTTTTTTCCATCGTACAACAACATTTGCTTTTGCTAGTGTTGTACAATTGAAAACACACTCAATATATTCTTTTCTTCAAAGATTTGCATGCTCTTTTGACTTTGGTAACCGTTTTTAAAATGGAACCAGCGGTAAAATCAATTTTGTGGTAAAATGATATTACTTATTCTTAGCCGAATAAAGCAAAAAATATTCATGTTTCTCCTGCCATTCACTACACAATGTAAATATGAAAAGTGTACCATCGCAATAAAAGACATTACAAAAATATATAAGATATTTTGACAAATAAATAATATAATAAAATGTTCTACTTCATTTGTGTACAAAATACATAGACCGTGATATAATTATAATTATATACCGCCATAATTTCATAGTCACCATGGTATCATACATTCACACATCATATTTTGCCATCACACAAATAAATTACACATGATTTTGAATTAATATCATACATGTAAGTTAAAAGAGCAATAATTTGTTCGTCAGGTCTACTGAGCTAATAATTCATTAAAATACATTTTTGAAGGATTGTCTGAATGGAAACAAATCCATAACATCAGACTTCATCTTTGATATGCTGCTCAAAAGAACACTACATTGAGTTACACTTGAAGAGTATAGGTGCAAAATGCAATATAGATAATTAAATTCTTTTTGTTGAAAATTTCAATAATGTAAAGTCCATGATCTATTGTGTAAACATGCTATTTTGCCACAAAACACAATACATCTTACTGAAAATTCACTGTGAAAGTTTTTTTTTTTTTAAAACACGATATATGTTTGCTGTTTTTGTTCTTGAAATTGTTTATTATCTAAAAATTGTTTATATAATAGAATGTTAAGGACAATAACGTGTTTATGTCAGTTTTTAATTTCTTCATGCTTGAATGATATACTGTATATGGATATATCACATTAATAGAAACAAATCAAAATCAATAAATTTACTATATATGTTAAATTAGCACATTATTTTCATTTAGAAATCATTAAACTTAAAAATACATGTTAATTTTCTCACACTGGAATAAATGGATATATCGCATTTTGCATCTGCACTCTTCATTTGTTCTCAGCTAAATGTTACTGGCACATCAATGTTCTGTTATAATGAATACAGTCATAGAGTTGGATGTATTAACTGAAAAAAAAAGACTTGTTTGTATGGAGCATGTACAAACTATGAAAATTAAAGAAACATGATCGATCTATGAGTATAAATGTTGTAGGTTTTAAAAAAGATAGTAAAATATGTTTCTTTTTTTCTAAAATTAAACTAACCGACACTAGTTATATAGATGTTTTATAGATCAACAAGTATCCCAGTACCTTATAGTAAGTTATACTAACCATTGTTTGAAATACATGTGTATATATAATGACATTTAAAATAAATACCCGGTATGTAATAAAATAATTATTTTGATATTTTTTGTCCAGAATCCATTTGATTCAATTGTATGTGTATATAACAAAACGATGTGTAATCATAATCACTTTGATTTTTGTTATCTATAAATTATGACAAAATTTCTCCCAAGAAAACTTTCAATCACTAAAATCTAAGTTATAAATTATGACAATTTCTACATAATATGAAAGTTGCTATCAACCCATTAGAAAATGGACCTGCCCTATTCTTTTGTATAACCCAAATACTATTTCCTATATTCAAATACTTGTTTATTATATATAACACTTTAAGAATGTAATTTGCCCTATTAAATTTGCCCTAATAGAATAAATATAAATATAAGTTTAAATATTGTTATATTTTATAAAAATGGTAATTTTGTAGCAGATTTTAAGCTCAGATGGCAACAGTCAAATGGTTTGGGGAAAATAGTACCGGTACCGGTAATTGTAATTATAATATATTTGCTTATTGTCATCCCAAACCTCAAATTTATTTACGATCACTTTCATAAATTTATTTATTTTCGTTACTTAAAGCACCAATTAAAGTGCTACAAATCTTGAAAACACCAAAATAAAGTTGAGCTTTTAATTTAAATACATGTATTAAAAACAATCCAAAAATGTTTGCTCAGTTATAAAAACATACATGTCTTTGTATATTTTATATTATACGTAGTCACATTTTGGTAAGCAGTGTTTTATGACACAACATTGCTAATGGAGTTTCTTGCCAAAATCGATCATTTTTGTGGAAGAATGGTAAATCTGTGTCCTGAAATTAAAAAAAGCAAATATCTTTGCATAGAAATGCTTATGAGGTATAGAGTTTTCTAAAATGTAATGTTAACTGTCCATTTAAGCTGCCAATAGCAAGTTAGAATATGAAATTTAACAGGCGCGGTTCCAGTTGAAATGCTCCCTCATATTACTAACGAAATTGTTTAGATATGTTATTCAATGTAGAAATTAAATTTGTTTAGATACTAATTTTTGAAATCAGTGGTGTGACTATCACCCTACCCAACCCTCCACCCATCCCTTCTACTGTGGTTAAATTCCTGGTGCCGTGCCTGTTAAACTATTAAACATTTTTTTAAAATGTGAATGATAACAGTTATTTTCATTGCCAGAAAATAATTATATGTAGTCTTTACAGGTTATTTGCTACACATTCTGAGAGGCAACACATTTCATAGAACAATATTTCCTTAATGTCATGAAGGTTTCATATATTTATATGATTAACAACATTTGGTTTTGAACCGTTCAAAGCACAACAGTTGAATACATATCATTTGTCTGCTGCCCTACACTGACATCAATGCCAGATTCAGTAATATTATGACTCAGATCATCACAACCATAGCACTGGTAAAGGTATGGATAGCTTCATGTTCCAGTGATCAGATCATCACAACCATAGCACTGGAAAAGGTATGGATAGCTTCGTGTTCCAGTGATCAGATCATCACAACCATAGCACTGGTAAAATATGGATAGCTTAGTGTTCCAGTGATCAGATCATCACAACCATAGCACTGGTAAAAGTATGGATAGCTTCTTCAGTTCCAGTGATCACAACCAAATCACTGGTGAAATATGGATAGCTTAGTGTTCCAGTGATCAGATTATCACAACCATAGCACTGGTAAAAATATGGATAGCTTCATATTCTAGTGTTTAAAGTATGGATAGATCTGTATTCCAGTGATCAGATCATCACAACCATAGCACTGGTAAAAACATGTCTAACTTTGTGTTTCAGTGATCATCTCATAACCATAGCCATGGAAAAAGTATGAATAGCTTCATATTCCAGTGAATATTATTACATCTTTGGTAACGCAGTTGCTGAAAAATGAAAATTGTAAGTGAATACAAATCTCAAGGGAGGTTACTCCAACACTGCCTCCTTCTTGTTTGAAAAAGCACTTTAATTCACAACTGATTCGCTGGACTAGCTTAATTCACAATATATTCATCACAGACCAATAAACTACTAATAATTTAATCCACTATGTCCATCACATCTATGTTTCAAGTTGTTGGACTACTTGGCACTTTAATCCACCATGTAGGGCTAAATATATGGAATAACATGACGATTGACAGTAAACCAACCATCAGACCACCAAGCAAACTTGTCTAAACCAGTATCATCCACAATTCTATTATTAGGACCAAAACGACAATACTATATCTCCAACATGCCATGGTCAAGGTCAAGATATTTAACGTCCACATTTAGAGCAAGATGTTATAGAAGACGCCTGTCATCTGCATAAGTTCTGGCCTAGGTCAGCCCTTGCGTCCACGACCCAACATGCCATTGCTGCATTTTTCTTTTTGCTGCATCATTTTTATCCATAATAATTACTTAAACTGCGGTTGCCGTGATCACTGCGTAATGTACCTCGTGGACTGAATCGGACTACTTCAATGCGGTCGAGAGAGTCGGCGTGTTCCAGTGACGAGCCTTCCAGTGGGTTGTGGTGATTATTTGTAGCATTATGACTGTGAGTGGGTTCAGTAACGTCCAGCTTGGCCTTCATGTTGCGTTTGTAGTCCATCCCAATCTTGGTGAGAGCGATGGACAGTAAGGTGATGATTCCTACACAGATGCCCAGCAGGAGATACAAGATCGCCTTCTCCTTGTTTTCTGCAACAGACAGACATAAACAAAGATAAAGTTTGTTCGTTTGTTTGGCGATGCCACTGAAACACATCGATTACAAATCAGCGGTTATATTCACACATGGTCACAGAGGAAACCCGCTGTGGCCGCTACATGGGCTACTCTTACGGAAAAACAGCAAGGGGTCTTTTATGTGCACTATTCCATAGACAGGATAGCACACACACTACAGAATTTGATAAACCAGTCGTGTATCACTGGCTGGAAGGGAAAACAGCCTATAAAATGTTTTGGGCTGTGGAGGATCCATCCCTCAACCCATCCTGCAGTGCCACAGGCAGACACTCTACCTCTGGACTACATCCCGCTCTCTGACAGACAGACATATTTGTTTATATTTTAAGGCCATGTGACCCATGGTACAGAAAATATACATTTCACATAAACTGTTTAAACACTAAAACAAATAACAATATTTCTTTGCACATTTTAAATATATGATACAAATATTTTGAAAATTGAGACATAACATCTTGGTTAGTGGTACAACAGAGTTATGTAATACTATAGTGGTCACCAGCCGGTTTGACAGGGAGGAGGGTTTTGTGGATTGCAGTGACAACTAGCATGCTCTTAGATAATGTCAATTTTATCCACTGTGGACACTTGCTATGAATTAATCAAATCAATATTTTCTGCACCAATGAACAATATATAACATTACAACTATTCTTCATTGAAGGAAGTTTAAATACTATTATTAAATATATTAGAATTGTCCAAATATATTGTTTGGTTTTGGCTGGCCGATATATATGCTAAGTACTAATTTATTTCATATTTAGGCCTGACGCAAACAACTTTATTTTATTATTACCGGGTACTACTATTACCGTATTATTATTAATTTATTAATAAATAGTAAATTCCATAGCGCTATTACCCCACCAACCCTCCTGTCTTGGACACATCTATTGGGGAACTCAAGACAATATGCCCAAGACAGACATGAGAGAACCTTCAGTAGATGAATATTTCTGTTTATGAATCAAGGGAGATTACTCAGAACACTGTAATAATAAAAATAATTTTATAGAGATTTTAAACGTGAATCTTTTAATATAAATTTTCAAACAAGTTTGACTTATAGATCTTCATTACACAAAACAGTAACACACGCGGTTAATATAACGACCCAACTCTGGTTACTTACTGGTGAGAAAGTAGATAGTGTTGAACCAATCCTTCACGAACCCCATTGAGGCTTGCCTCGAACCTCCTAGTGATATTGTCGTATAATTAACACATATAACCGTTATGTTTTTCACAGGCTGTAGGACATCATCAGTATTGTGAACATCCTTCTTATTTTTTGTGTCATCATCAGTGGAATTGGGGTAAACGTTCACAGTGGCAGGTGGCAGGATATCACTTTTAGTGTCCGTTCCGCTATCTCTCGAACTATCTGTTCCTGAATCTCGACTCCCTGAATTGCGGTGTATTATAGAATCAGGGACGTCTGCTGGTTTGATTTTCTTGGGAGGCACTATAGTGTTTCCTTCATGACGAATGGAATCTGCGGCATCTGTAATGTATATGAGTATACACATTATAACAACAATTTAAGCATTCGTCTGTTTAGATATAACATTGTACACAATTTTTAAGCATTTGTATGTTTAAATATAACATTATAACAACAATTTCAGAATTCATCTGTTTAAATATAACATTATAACAACAAAATTATAATTCATCTGTAACACAACAACTATTTGCCCAACACCAAAAAACACAGAAGAAAAATGGAGACTGAAGCCCTCCGTGTAACTGTGAGATTCATCCTAGCAGCAAACATCTCCCTGTGATATCATTACAAGAAGGAACGAAAAGAAGAAAGAAGAAGACAACTATTTCAACATTTGTCTGTTTAAATATCACATTATAAAACAATTTCAGCATTTGTGTGTTTAAATGTAATATTATAAACACAATTTCAGCATGCGTCTGTTTAAATACAACATTATAAAAACAATTTCAGCACTCTTCTGTAATACTAATATAACAAGAAATAATATCAACAAATTCAGCATTCATCTTGTACACACATTATAACAGCAGTATATTCCAGCAGTATATTCCATAACTTGTGATATACCGATTGTGGAGCACTTGTTGGAATGCGACACAGATATAACTCACATCTAAGTACAAAATGTTGTTACCTGCAGATGCTTTTTCTGGTTCCTGAGTGACAGGTCTGTGAACATCATACACGTGCGTAATTGATGGCGTGATATTTGATGGATCAACTTCTGTACTAATAGAAATGCTTTCTTTCACTGCTTCCTTTCTGCGTTGACCTTTTTTCTTCTTCTTCTTTCTTCTCCTATGACCTTTTTCTTTTCTGTGAACAACTTTTAAAATTCTTTTATGTACTGCAATATAAAAGAATGTCCGTTTTAGAAATAAAGGTAAGAATTAGTTGATAACTAAGTAATTAAAAATATTGTCGATTTTAGATGATTTTGAATTCTGTGTTTGTCTTTGGAGTCTGGAGAATGAAGAGTAGAAAGTTATGGTCCTCATTACTTGATAATTAAATTTGTGTTAGGGCAACTCATGTTAATTGTGTGTTTTCTTTTCAGGGGGGGGGGGGGGGGGGGGGGGGGGGGGGGGGGGGGGGGGGGGGGGGGGGGGGGGGGGGGGGGGGGG
>JAUTCZ010005575.1:0-22679 GCA_032273805.1 Melanodrymia brightae | reverse complement strand
GTGTGCTATTCTGTCTATGGGATAGTGCACATAAAAGACCCCTTGCTGTTTTTCGGTAAGAGTAGCCCATGGAGCGGTGACAGCGGGTTTCCTCCGTGACCATGTGTCAATATAACCACGTCCAGTAACCGCTGATTTATAATCGATGTGTTTCTAGTGGCGTCGTTAAATAAAACAAACTTTACTTTTTTACACATCGCATATAAACATATTGACATTAGATATTAAATTCCTAGAAAATGTTTTTTGGCTGCTGCACTACAGAAATAGACTCTTTACACACATAAATAGGAACTCCCTTTAAAGTATGCAGTAAATGCCAGTAGTAGTAATAATAATTAATCATCGAATTAGGTTTTCAGAATATCATAAATATATACACTAGATCAATTCACAATACAATCACTGTCTAAATTGACCTCTACGGTAAACGACAAAGCATTGACATGACCAAATGCGTATCTCTGCACAAGACAGAATTGAAGGAAAATTGTGACAAAATCGAGATGACGTACTAACGAATCGCAGCTAAATCAGTGATAATATCATGTGTTCGCAAACGATGAGCTAATCCTGCTCCACTGATGGCTAAATAATCGACACATCAATATACTTTCATCACTGGTTAATAAGTCGAATGTTAAAAACTGTTATTATATATAAATAATTTATAATGATTTATTTTGTCACAATTATAGTCTTGCTGATTTTTTTAATAAATTCACGCAGACCATATTCAACTGTTATACACACGATACACACTTTCTATTACGAAACATTTCCCAAATGTATCATCTTGGAATGCGTGTAAGCTATGTTATGATGCACGTGTTTGTTGGAACTGTGCACCGCATGCTGACGACTTTGTGATGTGTGCACTGTTTTGCAGCTGCCGCCTGTCCGTCCAACCGTTTCGGTTGGGCCTGTAACAAGAGATGTCACTGCAAGAACGTAAATCATTGCAACAGATTTTCGGGACCACAAGAAACATGCGAGTGCAAAAAGGGCTATTTTAACCCTCCGCACTGTGAACCAGGTAAACAGGTCTTCTAACAAATCACCATCGTTGAATATAGCATCACCAAAATACTATTATGTGTCATGGTTATAAGTAGCCATTAATTTACTAAATAAATATATTATTATATACATTTGTAAATAATTAAATTATAATAAAAATATTACAAACATTGTAAGAATGATAGTAAATATGTTTGTTGCCAAGGACACTATATGGCATTCTGTAAATCAGTACTAGCCTGCCAAGCACATGTTGAACAGTGGCGCTTTAACATCAACACCTGTATACAAATTATCAACCAGTCGCGGATGAGCACTTTAGTGGACCATTCAGGTGCTTTTTAAGTAGCTACCAAAGCTTAATCTTCCATTGACTAATACAGATCAAGGACCATAGTTGTTAAATACATACTGATAGTGGCCCGTGATTTGAATTGCATTATCATTATATCTATCAATGGAAGGTACAAACTGTCCAAGCCGGACTGTATTAGTGACATTCCGTTACAATAGACAGGGCAAGGTTGACGGTTTTGTTATGGATTACATTTTTTAGGATTTATCTATATTTAAATATTATTGAGCTTAGATACATGCCTTATACGTTGTATGACCCCCTCCCCTAACTTACCCCAACCATACGACATCAATTAGCCACTGATACGATTTCCTGACATAGAAGGTCTAGAGAGAGTTGGGAGTGGGCACAATGAAGTCCAGTGTCTTTAAAAAGAAGACGTGCATGGTGCTTGTGGTTTGTTTGATGTTTGACTGCCTGCATAATGTCATGTTGAAACTATACATAAAATATACCTTCTAGTGTGTGCAATCTTTTCTCTTGTCCACGAGCTTGCGATCACAATTCCCTGAGAACGGAGTGCGACACTTTCACTTTTCTCAATCAATTTATTGCCAAATTTAATTTTAAACTTTTAAATTTTTTTTTTGTTTAACTTGTCCAGTAAATATTATACAGTGAACCTAACACTCAATAAACATCAACATCTCATTTATGTTTTCAAGTTGTGCACCGTAAATCTGAAGAAGCATGTACCATAATTCCCTCTTAAAATACGTTTATATTAGTAGCTCCATCTTAGTGTATCTGTTTGATAGGTTATATATTTACAGGTTATAATACGTTTACCGATATTAGTATAATACCAGAGAGTTTAATATTTGATATAAAGTTATCAACACTTGGGGTTAAATTTGGATATTTTAATATGGTTTATTACCAATAAAACCAATTTGTATTTGTGGTCTTCAATTTACATTGTTTATACACGAACCCTCCAGTAAGTAGCCATGTTCTTCTGATCATAGTGACGGAACCAAAGATACTTTTCTTCGGCAATGTTCGGGTGAATCCGGGTCGACCCGGTATCTTCAACTGCACCGTGGCAGCGTTTCCAACCCCATACGAGAGTGAGATCATGCTGATTGGTCCGCAGGGAAAGAGAATCACGCTACTGGAGTCGAAAATACTCGACCAATACCTCTACACCAGATTCAACCTCTTCAAGGTCAACTACGTCCTCAACGGCGAGCATTACACGTGTGCGGTGACGGCGACGGCTGGTTCCACGACTACCACGATACGGGTTGATGTCCATGGTAAGGAGAGAGTATTTCCCGTGCTAGTTACCTCTTGCACAATCAGATGTGCATTGTGAAAACAATTCTCATGCAGCTTAGAAAACCACTCAGAACAGAAGATAATGACATTCACAATATAACTGTAACTCGTTTGTAATTAAACCACATTGTTGGATTTTAGACTATTTTCACTTTAATTAATGTCTGTCTCTTCTCAGCACTGGGAAATATGAATAAAACATGACTAAGTTCACAGCAGTGCCGCACTTGGCCAGTCTTCATATGGACGTAAATAAACAATTCTTCGTCTCTATATTAGACCTAATTATTAACTGGGAGAAGAGACTAACGTCTGGTCGGCGAAGTAAACTCGTTAATAATGAAAGTTGTTTTGATAGAAAATATCATCTTTGTCTTTCAAATTCCCCAAGAGGCCCACTGATAGTGGAACGTGGAATATTTTGTACAAAACTTAACATGTTCTGTATACATACATTTCAATTGAGTTTGGAAATCTGCATATCATTTTGATATAACATCTGCATATCATGGCAATATCTTGATATAAATGATGATATATTTGCGACGACCCGCGGATCGTTGGGTTGAGTACTCATTAAAGCTGCAGGTTAAACAAAGGCCATGCAAGCGACTTGATATCGATCCATCCTTCTAATTATACACCACTACGTCTTCCCGGACGAAGTAATTAAGATTTTTAGTGCATACAATTAGTCTCGATATGTTTGCCCTTTCGTCTATTCAAATAAGTATTGTCAAATCTGTACGCCCTACGTGCGCTTGTCTTATCTGAGATTGCTGGAAGGAAACGATTTCTCTCGTAGTCTATTGAAAGACAATTGCAGGAAGGTATAGATTGTCTATGAGTTCAAACGAGGGCATGCGATTTAGTCAGCGGAGTGTGTATAGCACAACACGGCTGTAGCGTATTAACGATGTTTTATAGAAGACAATCTGATTGACTTTGTTAATGCGCCATTTGTTGCTCGATCAATGGAACAGGATGAAAACAAAGTGGATTGGTCCACATATTCACAAATCAATTACGCTGAGCATTGTTTCCGCCCTTGTTAAGTAGCCACTTGAGAGAGTGTGTTTTAGATCATTTCGTTTTCATTCGCGCTTACAACAGATTAATACGTAAACAAATGCAACATGATTTAAGAATGGGATTAATTGCTGTATGTAGGTTTAGACTAGGATTAATTAATGTATGTTGGTTTAGACTGGGATTTATTGGTGTATGTAGGTTTAGACTGGGATTGATTGATGTATGTTGGTTTAGACTGGGATTTATTGCTGTATTTTGGTTTAGACTGGAATGTATTGTTGTATGTTGGTTTAGACTGGGATTTATTGTTGTATGTTGGTTTAGACGGATTTATTGTTGTATGTTGGTTTAGACTGGGATTAATTGCAGTATGTAGGTTTAGACTAGGGTTGATTGTTGTATGTAGGTTTAGACTAGGGTTGATTGTTGTATGTATGTTTAGACTAGGGTTGATTGTTGTATGTAGGTTTAGACTAGGGTTGATTGCTGTATGTAGGTTTAGACGGGTTGATTGGTGTGTGTTGGTTTAGACTGGGATTTATTGCTGTATGTAGGTTTAGACTGGGATTGATTGTTATATGTTGGTTTAGACTGGGATTTATTGCTGTATTTTGGTTTCGACTGGGATGTATTGTTGTATGTTGGTTTAGACGGATTTATTGTTGTATGTTGGTTTAGACTGGGATGTATTGTTGTATGTTGGTTTAGACTGGGATTGACAAGTTGTATGTTGGTTTAGACAGGAATTGGTTCCTATAGGTTGGCTTAAACTGGTATTGATTGCTGAATGTTTATTAGATGGATTAATTGATGTATGTTTGTTAGAGTGCTAGAGAGAATGTTAAATATTTGGTGTGTACCAATGTTGTGCGTAATACATTATTAATGTTTGGGAAATGATACATCATCAGTTCTTTAACAATTGGTTCTTGCATTGCCGCACATCATTACACGGCTGGACTAATTTATTACAATGCACCTTGTGCCTTTTTTACTTGCTGTGTTTGCTAAATATTTATTCATAGCATAATGTTTTGTATTGTTGTGTATTACGATCACATATATGATGAGTGTTATAAGCATTTATTTGAAAAGCCTGATCACTAGGAGCACATGCATGCATGGTATACTACATGTATGTGAGCGTGTTTAGCCATGTTTAATTTATTACATCAATATTTATTATCAAATCATAAACTAAACGATTAAATGATACAATAATTAGGATCCTAGTAAAAATAGTCGTACCGATATGGATAAATATTCTTACCTACAGAGTTGCCTCGCCTCAACACGCCGCCAAAAGTTGTGGCAGGCAGCATCACGCCTAGCGACGTCACCATCGAGTGGAACCCATGGAGTCTGGCCCGCGGCGACACCGGCGACAAACCTATTCTCTGGTACACCATCTACTATAAGTCTAGGACAGACACGAGCTACCACGAAGCTGGCACTTTATTCGACCTGGTCTGTGAGCGCAAGTGTTAGTTTACAGTGCCCAATCTGAAGGCGAACACCCGATACGCCATCTATATCGCCACGAAGCGGGAAGGAGAGGGTGGGGACGGTCCACCGGGCCCGATCATCCATGTCACCACCGGCTGTTCAGGTAAACAAACAGCAGCGAACGTGCTGTTATCCAGGATAAAATTAATAGAACTCAAATATTCGTCATATAATATAAAACAATGATTGTATATTTATTGTTTCCGGTGAACTAGCATTTATTCCAAATGATTTGAATAATATGGTGACTATATAATTTATTGCTCTGTACAAGACAGTCAAATGTTTTGTAGATATGCACACAGAAGTGGGTTATATAATATTGTTTTCAATACTCACAACAGAACTTCCTGTTTCATTAAGAAGCTTCTCATCCGTGTATTGCGTGCACTATATTTTTGTTTATAGACTTTTAATACAAAATGGACACATTTATGAAGAACTGAATGTTCTGCAAACAATTTCTTCATTTATTTACGATATGTTCTTCTTTGTTTTTTTTTATAGCCACCCATAATTACTTATCTGCTTGGTTATCTTTACAGTTAGCTTTAATTACTATCTTTGTCAGCGGATAGGAGGAATGTTCATTGTATATTGTTAGTAATAATGCAATACGTCATTTATGTAATACAGATATTGGTGATTAATTTCATTATATATTTAAATGTCCATCTTTATCTTTCGAGGTAAAACTATATACCTAGTTATTACACTAGTAGATCAAATACAATTAAGTTTTATCATTTGTTTTTTCACAAACAAAAAGTCACTTTATGTAAGTTGTGAAAATATATACAAGTTATCTTAGAGAGGGTCAGTCCTCCAGGTTAACATGTAATACTTTCTACCACGACAGATAACATTTGTAAACGAAGTGTACATAGCTTCTCCATATACTGCAGTCTGCATCTTTTTCGAGAATAAATTAAATTAAATTTGGTCTTGTCTTGTGTTTAACATGAACGCGTTATTTACAGGTCCAACTATCGCACCAACGATCAGTGATATCAGTGGCGAGTTGCAGTTTAATAAGACCTATCCTAAAACCAGACTGCTAGTCCAGTGGATTGTAAGTTGTCTTACCCTCTCTGGAGAACTATTACACACGTACTAATCTATTTCATTACCCCAGAGCGCAAACATAACAGGTTGGCTAAACACAGGTTAAAAGCTGGTTTAGGGTATATTTAACTCATAGTTAGCGCTAACCAACATTTGAACAATGCAATTTTAATCAGTAGTTAAATTTAACTCATGGTTAGGAACTTAACTAAGGGTTAGCGCTAACCCAGGTTTCGAACAACCGGGCCCAGGTTATTATCGTCATCGCCAGCCAGGGCCAGACGAGCTAGTCAAATAACTGTGGTAAAAGGCAACGTGACATCACAACTTATTGTTGACAGGACGACTTGCACATTGGGTAGAACCAGGTTTTCTTCCAGTATTACTGTCAGATCGACGTAAAATAAGTTTTGAATATCAAAATGTACTGCAATAAAATATCAAAGTCATATAAAAAATAGATTATTAAACTCGCTACCATGTATTTGATTTAAGTTACTCAAAAAATAATTTTCTTTTTAGTCACTTGCTAAAGCTCGTGACAAATGAAAATAATTATTAGTTCACTTGGAACTTATATTTCATAATACATGGTATCTCTTTTAAAATCTATTATAGATTGTTAATTGTCACGAAGTGATGCGTTTATGATAAAATTGATTTTGGCTATAATAAATAGAATACCAAAATCACTACCATATTAATTTACGTTCCTGGTAAGATATGTTTTATTTATCACGAACATTTATCCATAGATATGTGGTACGATAATGGCTTGTAATGACCGCGGGGAACACATTGGATTCAACATTCTTCAATGAAGCTAAATAACTTGTTGCCTACTTTTAACACTATATTTGCCATCAGAAATATTTTTGTTTGAAGAATATTGTATATACTATGACATTAAAACATAATACATGTACATGTATGAAATATTCTCTTTTTATTACCTGCATACATACTAGGTAGATATGTTAATATATTTACTAGTAAAGTTTTAGTTTGGATGTTTTTAAATATCCTGTAAATGTGTTGTATGATTTGAGGTCGTGAGATTGTGCCAAAATACATACACGCAATATCTCTTTTTATTGATTTCAGAGGCCATCTGCAAACAATATGAAGTGTAACCGCATCAAAGACTACACATTGCGGCTGAGTAGTCCTGAAGTCGGAGGCGCACCCAGTACGTGGAAGGTCCCCGGGGGTGTGGTTACTAGTATGACCATCTCCAATCAGGAACCGTCCACCGTGTACTGCGTACGGCTACAGTTTAACACAGCTGCAGGATTCAGCAGCCCCTTTTCACAACAGAAGTGTATCCTGACGCCGGAAACCAGTACGTATCATTACTATCCTTGAACGCTGATTGGTTGGTTCAATCTTAGATAGATAATGATTTATCTCCTTATTGAAACCTTCTTAGCTTTGCCTTATTGAACCTTGCGAAGCTCACTCTGAGTTGGAGCCAGTACTACTACTACTACTACACTGTAAAGTCCCATGCCTCGATAGAGATTCGAACCAAGTACGTACCAGCCCGGTACGTTAACCAAACCTCACTGAGGCCGGTGGGTTTGTAGTCTTCTTTATATTAGGAGCGAGGTCCAGGTCAGTGGTTAGAGTGTCTGCCTGAGATGTGAGGCTTTGAACGTCCTCAGTTGACAAATTCGAACTGTTGGATGTTCAACGTTCCAACAAGTAGTGCACGACTGGTACATTAATGGCTCTGGTATATGCTATCCTATATGTGGGAAAGTGTATGCATGACCCCTTGCATGTCATAAATACTGTGCGTTTGACATCCAATACCTGATTATTAATTAGTTATATATGTGCTCTTGTGACGTAGTCAAGCCAACTTTGCATATTCACGTTTTGAGAGTTTAACGATATGACGTGGGAAATATTTAAACTCAAGTCTGGAGAATGTCAGGGAAATTTGCTTTAATGTTTATGTTCTATAATTATCATTGGAAATAATATGCATAATCGTACAATACATGTACTACGTTTCTACATAAGTTTTCTAATTATGTTGGGGTTATGACACAACCTGAATGTCAGCAGTGATGGGGTGGATGGGGTTGAGGTGGGTGGGGGTAGTTTTACAAGTAAATAATACGGATATGCTGATTGGAAAACATGCAACATTGAGGTGAAAAAACCCCAGGATGAACTCGTGAAGTTTGATGTGCAATAAGTGGGAAATGTGAATAGAAAAGAGGTTGATTTATAGTATGGCTACAATCAACAACTGTTATTTACTGTACAGTGTTGCTTTGAGAACATTACTCCCAAGTGAATGATAAATTATGTTTGTTTAGTGAAGTTGTTATTATAATGCGCATAGCTTATTCTTTACTTAGTACACATGTATATTTAACAGTACCAGGACCGCCAACAAACTTTTCTCTTCGGCGCCAAACTCCTACCTCACTAACGATGTCATGGAATCGTCCAGAACCAACCAATGGAAACATTACTCTCTATCGCATAATGTTCCGGGAGGGCGTGTCTACGAATGCCAAAGGTGTGGAATGGCGTACAACTTTACAGTTTGTCGAATTCACCCTCACAGGATTGCGTCCACATACTGACTACCAAGTTCAGGTATATGTTTCGCAAATAAACTATTATATCAACTATTATTAAGACAAAATAAATGGTTGCAACCTGTTCATGTATAACACATGAGCACGCTCAACAAAATGAAGACTTTTCTGTGCTGATCTATTTAATCTTCCATAATGAGAACTTATTGGCATTATCTCTTCATGACTATGACTTAAGTTAGTCGTGTTGTTTGTTAGACAAATACAATTGTTACGTCACCAAGGAATCTCCTGAATATGTCTGTTGTTTTTTAAACTTCCATTTGGAATAATTTGTGTTTACGCCTAGGCCAACAATACGTTTTAGGTTGCACTTGTCTGGAAATGAACTAATATACCAGAGAGTGATAACTGCGGGGCCTAATCTGATGGATTCCGAAGTACTATAGTACTTTGACGCCATTCATTGTACCAAAATAGACTTCAACTCCCATGAGCCTCTGACATCCATATGTGAAAACTCCAGCGTTGATGACTCGGTTATTGTTACGGTTCTTGTTGAACTCTGAAGACATGATAGTGTTGATATCTCGTTTACAACTGATTGATAGAGAAAGTGGTAACACTTACACCTACCTGTGGGATGGTTTGATGCAGAGATCAACGACAGCTGCCATTTGTTCTGCTAATTTCATCAGTCACCGCCTTCCCGCGGGTTTACCCCCATGAAGTAACGTGTCTATCTGTTTGTAATTCTATTTTTCTACGTCAGCGGTAGACAGATGATTATCAGCTATTGTTATATGCAATTATTATACATCCCAGGAGCGGGTCGGATACTCCATGCAATACTCCTAAGTTACAATTAACTTAGCATGTCTAATAGATTTGCTTTCACTTCTATATTACACTTTGCATTACTAAATGTGTTTTGTTTCGTCCAGGGACCATCTGTTAAGGCATGGGATTATATACGTCAGACACATGTATGGTTCATACTCAGTTATAATAATATCCATCCATTTCTATCCATAGGCAAGCTACGTCACGGCCTCAAATATCATGCAATAATAGCATTTAGCAATCCAGCCATGTCATGTATGATTTATACATGTAGATAAAGGCAATTGTAGGCTTTAACTAAAAACTAACAACTTAGCCATACATATAATATTATAATAATCAACATAGCACTTATTTAAATATAGAGAGCTCTCGCCTTTTCTTCTCAACAGCTTAGTAAGTTATTAGTTGTAATTTTTGGGTCTTATTTTTTTAAATGTATCTACTGTTTACTACAGATACAAGCTGTAAACAGTGCGGGCACGGGTGAATCCACGCCCATTCTGAGCACCAAGACGGAGGAAAGTGGTAAGGAATATAGTATTATTATATCATCCACTAGTTCATGTACATGTATATACAGTACTAGTATTACAACAACGTCAACTCGCAACATTCAAGTAGTTTACCATGTTTATCATCAAAGTAAGATAATGTCGATGTAACTTTCAAACAGGTTATTCTCCTATAACCCTATAAGCTTCGAACGCAGACGACTATAAAATACTGCATGTCCTTGTAAATGGTAAACACATTACTACTTGTATGTTCATTAATAACGTAATCAACAATGAAGTGCAATGCCATGTCCTTGTAACTTTAAAACACCTAACATGTTTAATATCAAAGTAACGAACAATAAGGTAAAACGGCATATCCTTCTATCTTTAATATGTCCATTATGCAAGTAACAAAAGGTAATAAAGAAAAGCAATTTATTGTCTTGCCAGTACCCGGCCCGGTCCCAGAGTTGAGAAACACAACAAGAACTATCAACTCTATTCGTCTACGTTGGAACAAGCCTGTGTATGTGAATGGAGATTTGCTTTACTTCATTGTAAGTATAATACATGTACTCATATGTGAATTAACCTTTGTTTCCATTTAATATATGAATAAAATCTGTTATTATTAACTATGACAATATGAAAGCAACTACACGCTGTAAGTTTTAATATATGAAATTTGATTTATGTTTAATCACGTTTTACTGTAATGTTATATGGAAATTAATTATAATTTGAAGATGAATTATTGTTGGCACCTTCTATAAGCTATATGAATAGCCACTTGGTGCGTTCAATTGTAATACGTTAAAGGGTCTTGTTCAAATTAAAGTGTCATATAAACTCAGTTATAAAGATTGCTCTATCAAAAGTGAATGTTTAATTTCAGGTTTATTGTAAGCCACTGAAAAGTCTGAACAAAAACACACTTCCACAACTTGGGAAGGAAGTTAAACTTCCTGCTGATGTATACGAAGTTACTATTAATGGCCTACTTCCGGCCACGAAGTACGCATGCGCAATCAATGCAAGTACCAGCAAAGGATCTGGATCACAAACGCAAGTTGTGGTGTGGACGGAAGCAACAGGTGTGATACAAATTTCTGTATTATCTCTGTAAACAATCAACTAATTATATATCCGTATAATAGTTAATTTACTCTTAATATAGTAATTAATAAACATACCTGACTATCTTTAAATGATTAATAATTTTTGTTTTGCAATTAAAACATGCAATGTTGAAGAGTTACTGAAATATACCGTATGTAATATATAAAGCTGAATGTTCTTCGGACAATTTTTGCAAAGGTCTGTAGACGAATCTGCCAGATAAGTTTAAAGTGAACTATTTGTACTAATAACAGATCCAGACACGCCCATGGAACCGATCATAGTTGGTGTTTCTGATCATACAGTGACCCTCGATCTGAAGGATATTGAGGACGAAACAATTAGGTAAACATTAAGATGATTACATTAAATATACACTTGGCTTTGTTTTTATTCAAATACCTAGCTTCCTTTTCAAGTACAAACATATACTGATTGTATAGTTAATCAAAGGGCCATTTGATTTTAAAACTATTTAATCTAAATAAATATCTGTACAAATATATTTATTTCAATATGAGAAATGTTCTCATATTATTTATAAATTATGTATCTTTTCTGATATTTAAATCCATTTTTAGCACCTAAAATATGATTAAAACTATAAAACAAATTCTATTAGTTTATGGTTCCTAATTAAGTAAATGTTTACTCTCCAGTTTCTATCGTGTGATTGTTGAGAAAGTAGCGGCTCGTAAACAGAAGCGGGATGCTCCCCAGCACATCACCAAGGTGGGTGACGACTTCCACAGAGCGGCAAGGCAGGGATCCAGAGCCTATGTGACTGCTCAGTTGGATCGTCACAACGTGAACGGGAAGTTCGTGGTGGGCGATAACAAGACATACGGAGGCTTTTACAATGCTCCACTGGAGAGGGACCAAACATATGATATCTGGTTTGGAGCATTTTCCAAGGTTGATGGGGTGAGTAAACTATTACTGTATTAGTTGACATGATTTAAGTGGCACAATAATAGTCATTTCACGATTTACCTCTGGCACATCATTAATGAAGTCCACTCTGATTTGACGGCTCAAGAGTATCTATTCCTTCTGCAGCACGTGAAATTCATATTAATGTTAACTATATTAAGGTTATTTGCAAATTAATTCACCGATAAATATTTCTTTGCAGACCGAAAGACGATCATTTGCAAGAGCAGAAAGATCAGTTGTTGGTAAGTCATTCATTTTTATCATAATGGTTGCCCTTTTCACAAAATAAACTAAGTCTTTCATTTTTTAAATATCCTAGTGTACAATGTATATTATTAAATGTATTCTTTGTAGTACATATATTTATGATTACGCGCCTCGGTACTGTGCGTGCATGGTTTACAGCTATAGATATAACAGTTGAGAAACTGTCATGACTAAAGCTAAAGACAGCACGAAAAGGTGTTGTGCGAATGATCAGAACGGCACAAGCTAAGCTTGCGTGATCGCACACCTTGTTATATAACTATTGTACATACATGCTTTATACCACGATACTTCTTTCTGTTCAGTGGGTTACTTCTGAAACCATGTGTCAACATAAATCTTGTGTTTATTATCCAAAAGCCGATGTACTTCAATAAACCAGCTTGATCTTTTATCGTATTTTATGAGCTAATATTGAATATAAAATGTATGTATGGAGAGGATGTGTTTTGTACACACTAACTAAGATTACTGCCGATGTTCTTCAATAAACCAGCTAGATCTTTTATCGTATTTGATGAGCTAATATTAAATATAGAATGTATGTATGTATGGAGAGGATGTGTTTTGTACACACTAACTAAGATTACTGCTATGTTCGTGCAGTGCGTGAACTGACCGTACCACCACAGACCAATCATGTACCTGTCATCATCGGCGTCCTCGTCGTCTTCATCTTACTCATCGTCACGTTCGCCATCTTGCTTCTCGTCTGGAGGTAAGTCACCATCGCATACCATGCAAAACGTGTTAAGCAGGTCAAAGTAGGGTATTGTATCAGACATCACATGCGTCATATAGAATGTCTACTATAAAACGTTTTCACAAGTCCATGAATATTATAACCATGATAAAGCAACTTCTGCTGGAGCAGATGGAATGGTGCTTTGTATAGTGACCCATTTCGTTTTGAAACTGTCTGCCAAGATCAAGGTATGAAACCGATGTTCTATGTTCTGTTGTTTACAACTGTAAATCAATGGGAGGTAATATGATGTCCTGCTATTATTGAAATATAATTATAATATCATCATCATCATTAATATAGTAGTGAAATTAAACTTCTTGGCTATATTCCTTTGTTTGGATTGGTCCAGTTTAGGTAGAAATTATTACTCATATGCATGCTATACAGGATCCCGGGTATGTTCATAACATTAAAGTCAGTAGTACACCATTTTGAGATCCATCCATGAAGCTTTATTTGTAGACAAAAGTGCATCGTTCTGCAAACTTCCTCAATCTCTACAGTAATTCAATGCTGTGCACGTTTAAATAACGTTAGTAAACCCCATTGTCCCCAAAGTGGAAAGCAATAAATGTATCAGAAGATTGAAATATATTTCTGAATTGGATGCCAGATATAAATCATTGACGCTTTAATACGATATAAGCTGCTGGAAATATTGCATTACTGGTCCGTGATGGAGTATCATCACCTCGTGGGATGAAGTTGGCTCTTTCCACGTGCTGCATTAATACGCTATCTGTACATGAAGTATTGGAGTTTGTTGTATGTTGGTCAACAGTTGCTGAAACAAGTTTAAAGTAGAATGATCTGTGTCATATTGTGTCTCATACAATTATATAGCAATGGTACATTATTGCATTTATACTTATTTGAATACTCTGTTGTGGAGAGTGAAAGGATATTAATTTTTAGTGGGTATGTTTTTAAAATAGAAATCTGAAGAGAATTATGTCATACGCAGTTGTTAATACATGTGTACATCAATCTATTTGTGAATAGCAAGTTCAAGATATGAAGCATCATTGACAATGATGACATCTCATGCGATACACTACTTTGACCCGTTTTTCACGTTTTGATGAAAATATCAGACACAATAAAATAGCTGTGCTTACGACCTATTGGGGAGACATCTTTAACTTTCGCGAACAGCTGTTATCATCACTGCTTTGGCTATGATGTTTAAAATATCCCCTCGACTCTGTCTTGTGCAGAGATGCGCATCGGGCTTGTTTAATGGTTGTTTCGTTTATACTCTGTGCAATAACTTACAAGTCCAGTTGGACGCTTCTCTGAGACTTGTTGAGTCATGTGCAATTATACGAGATGTGAGTGGATATTTGAAATCTGATTGTGAACGCAGCATTGCTAGGTCAAGAGTGAACAGTCGAGTTGTCCATTCCTTTCAATGAACGGTTTCTGTTTTGCCAAAATAAAACAATTTAGCCTCTTGGAGCATCAATCATCTTTGCAATATTATGAGTTCTCTTGCACAATCAAGTTGATAACTGGGAAGCTGAAGATGAGCTGAAGATGAGCTGATAGTCGTTTATTGATTCCAATACTTCCTACAGCTGCGGCAGTATTCACTTGCAGTCATTTGCCCTGTCCTATTAATAAAAACACAAGCAAATGTTGTTCATAATATCAGTTTTGTAGTATTGTTTTATAGACTGGTATTTTGTTTATTGTAAAATAACACGAAATCGGAGTCGCCTTTTAGATTTGGGACAAACAGAAAATGTTAATTAAGATAATGTGTTGCCGCAGAAATGAAAGCAGTTGCCAAATAAAAACCCACGAATTGGAACATGTTTTTAAACTATCGCCCAAGCATTTGTGAATTGAATCATAAATAGGCAATATAAGTCTAGTACAAACATGATTATGAAATTATATGAATATGTGTATGCATTATCTATTCTTGTGTATATATGGGTGTGCATTAGTTTAGTCTTATTTGATCAAATTTTTTAATAAATGCACATCTTTATTATATTTAGTTAATATGGAGACTATATCAGTATAATTTTATATGTGTTATTGTATCGTTTTCAGGAAGCGACATCTGACGGCAGAAAGAGAAAAATCTGATCTGCCATCTTTTGGACCAACCATCTTGCCTGAACCAGACACATCACCTCCTCCAACGCCCATTGGTTAGTTCATTTTCATTGCATATACATAATAAAATTATACGTATAGATAATACATAATGTATACTGGTCAGGTGCATGTTAAACTACTTGTATTTTCTCTCATGAATACTAATGTGTATAACAATTTTAAATTCTAATAATGTTTCTTGTTTTTAACATACGCACATTTTTTTTACAACAATACATTTAGCTTTGATGTTTTTATTGTAATTAATGTAATAACACACACGTACAAATTAATGTGTAGTAGTTTCAAACCTTCTTAACCAGACAAAACTTAATGTCATAACCTAATCTCTAAAACTATTAATATTTAATATCATTTTCATATCTACTGACATCTGTTTGTAAGGTGAGTAAACCTAGACGTTTTTCAATTGTGTGATTTCATAAAATACCCTACCCGCGTGCTGTGGCTTCATAATTGTGTTCAAAACTGACTTGATGCTTGAAGGATGTGCTCATGTCGATAACTCGTAGGCTCATATATACTGTTATTTCGTGATCACCAAACGCTAGCACTGTTTTGACAGTTTTATATAGGCTGCTTGTCGACAGCATGCATGCATTCTGTCGAGGTTGTTTGTATACTACATTATGAATAAATTCATATGCCATCACAATACGGGGTAGTAATAAACAACGTGCTGTTTAAGAGCTTTATAATATGAAGTAATAGTATTTTGAAACCGTATGTTTGTAAGACGTTTCGTAAGCAAGACGTTAACATGTTAAAGACCATCGTTCACCATTTCACGTGAAGAAAGCAATGGAGCCAGCCACAACAAAATTAATTTGCGTATAATCATTATAAACAAGCGAAAACACTGTCCTTGTTTATCTATATAATTGCATACATTTATTATATGACTACAAACAACAACAGAAATGCCAAAATGTCATTATATTACGTAAAATTACAATATACGCATAGATCACCAAAAATAGCCTTTTGAATAGTGTAGTTGCAACACTGTTTAAGGTCACTCCATTGTCAAGAGATGCAGCGAAGCGAAACCAAATGTTATTTCCCCTCAGACAGAACTGCATGCCTCTTGTCACGTGGTGCCGATTTTCCCGCCAAAAGCGTGAGCGATTCTCTTTAACTAACTCTCTTACGAAAGAAAAGTAACATTGAATCACGAGGGTTTAAATACTTCTGCCTCCTGCACAAAATAGTATTGTAACATTAATGTTCTATCCACATTACCATTGGCATGATATTTATGTACTACAGTGGATATAGCATTTAAACCCGTTCTGAGATGTTTAATAAGTACGGTGCACTGCGTCACCAAAACAATTATGTCTGGTGCAACATCGTTTAAAATTCACCTTATATGCCGTTCGTTTGGTACATCACGACATATACAAACAATTATATTTTCGTTATGTTTATTGGAATATGGGTATGCTTATGTTATGCAGTATATTGATTTTGTGACTATAATGGTATCTCTATGCCAAAGTTGACTAAAGTTATCTGAATCTGACATTAGTTTCGCATACATATGATGAACAAAAAAAGGCTAGAATACTGATATATATTTCCGTTGTGAACACAAATACCAAGCATGGGTCATTGCGGTGTCCATACCTGATCACACAAAACCTCACACGGATAGTGTATGACATTGGTTTGTGTAGTTACCCAGGCATATCAACTGTCGTATGATCCCGTTTATAAAGTGTTAGCATGTATTGCTGTTGTACATTGACTTAGACAAAACTAGATGCTTTAAAACTCAGTTCCTCGCATGATCAACGTGCAGATCCTTGTTGATGTGTGTTTCAACATCATTTACATGTTAGCATCTTAATTATACGTACGATTCATATTCCTATATATAATAGATTAACATGCCTATGTCCAAACATGGTTCAAGCACGCTGTCTTGGGTACGCAATCCAGGAGGCTGGACTGCGTATCTTATTCTGGAGGAAAGGGGGATTTACAATTAAAATAGAATGTATAATATAAAAAAATTATTATTGGAAAGGTGTTGGGACAATTTGAGTGGTCCCCTAAATAAAAAAGGTTGTGGATATTAAATCTAGAAGTCCCGGCCCAAAAAGAAGTGCATCCACCTATGGACCAAGTTGCCATTATGGTGGTTAGGAAGAGGCATAACCAAGTGACCCTCCATAGAGGCAACCGAGGCAAGATGCCTATGCAAGATGCCGATGCAAGATGCCGAGGCCAGCACGGATTACAAGCATCGATAGTTGTAATCAATTTAATATAACATCACGATACAGTCAATATCGCGTATGAACCTCTGAACCTTTGCGAGACGTGTATGCACTCTAACACATCACATGTGCCTACTGGATTGTACATCATGTAATATCTCTGATGTCCCCCATCTCTTCGCTTGAGCCTCATTGACATCAGTCAGGCAGCTGGACCTATGTCCTTGATCGTCCATGGTCTGTGTAATCATTGTCCTGTTTTGTTCTTCACAACTCAAGTATGATTGAATTAATGCTATATAATAGCTGTATATTATGATTCCGTAGTCCTGACAAACATGTGAGGGTTTTCCAGATTAAGTGTTCTTAATTTATGGGTCAATTCAAAACTGTAAACGCCACGTCATCTGAGTCCCATGTTGGTTTTTGACGTTGCAATCAACACTCGACAGCTGAGCTAAATACACAATTAGAGTTTCTATGAGGAGATTTGGACGCTGAATGAGAGAATGGGAGAATAGAAGCACGTGTTATAGTTGTGTGTGGCCATGCATTGTGATGATGCCGTGTACATGTAACAACACACAATCATATGCCAAGCAGGCTCAGTCCTAGACAGATACGCCATCGATTATGTAAACTTCACTAGTTATAATCGAACTAACGTTCACACTGATACATACAACACACTTGACCCATTGTTTGTCTTTCAATTACAGTATTTCTTGCAATTAACTCCTGGATTCTTCAGTAGCGTAGTTAGATGGGTGCATGGAGTGCGAACAACCGCCACAAAATGTCCATCTATTCTATCTTTACTGCACATCATTCAATTTATCTACAACGTTAGTTCCACATTCTGAAAACGACGTAATAAACTCACATAAACACACTGGTCAACACGTTAGTTCCACTTTGTGAGAAGATGCACAAACCAAACTTTCTTATCTATGCCATTGAGTTGTTTGTCAAATATATGATTGACAATGGTCACAGTTTAACTTTAGAGTTTATTTAGAGTAGAACTATAGAACGTCCAGAAAAATAAACAAATAGAAAAATGGCTTGATTGAAATAGTAACTATTAGAGTCAAACTTATACTAAGATTAATTAAATTAAGTAAGTTATGTCCACATACCTTTTGAACGTTTTACAAGTGCTGTTTATGTTTAATTATGATTCAATTATTAAGCTACTTGTTTTTCAGATAACATTGAGATTGAACCTCTTATTCTACCCTGTACAGAATACGAAATTGACACGGAACCAATATATGGCAATGTTGGTATCAATATTCCCCCTATAAAAGTTGAGGACCTCTGGGACTATATAAGAAGCAGCAAGGATAATGAGTATGAAGGATTGAAACGAGAATACAGAGTAAGTCACGTGTTTCATGTGTAGATCATATGGTTAGCTCACTGTCAATAGTAATAGTCCAAGTCTCAATCACAATCATCACACTAATGGTCAATCCAGAGAGGTCAAGTCATTCATTTCGTCATACATAACATAGAATAAACTAAATGTTTCATGTTATTTCAATTATATTTTTATTTAATTTTTATTTTCTTATTTAAAAAAAGACAATTATTGTCTTCTGCAACAATAAGCTATGTCAAGGTTTTGGATTGATGAATTGTTTCACAATTCATTAGCATAATTTGTATATTATATTATAATTATTGAAAAAGTTATGAATATTGGAGACAAGATGAGGTACAATAAACGGAAAACAGAACAGAAGGTACAATATATATTTTGCCAATCATATTAAATTTTGTTCAAATTATGAAGGTATTGTTTGTTGTCAAGTAAATAAAGTATATATATTTCTTATATATATACATGTACGTATAATTGCTTTTCCTTAATATCCTGATAGTATGGTAATACTATTTATTGCAATTATCTCTTATGATAAATATTACTTGTGGACGTGAAGAACTTGATAAAAAAATATGTATTGCTCATGTTCTGTTTCTACTCATTTAATTTGCAGCTGATACCCGCGGGTCTAACAGCGAGCTGTGATGCGGCCAAGAAAAATGAAAATAAACCTAAAAATCGATATGGAAATATTATAGCATGTAAGTGGTTTTACACGTTATGTTGAATTGTCATAAGAAACTGTTTCTAAAACATCAGAAGTTGTAAAATCTCAACTTTCTTTTCTGACACAATCCCGTCACGGCTTTCAAATAATCTATTTTACTTGTAAAATAGACATTAAGAGTTTACTAGACAATAATAATTATTTATGGTGCACTAATTATTACTAATGAGATGTTTGATATAATACAGGTACATACACTGACCGTGTACATGTACATAGATTTTTTTTAAAAATAAATTTGGTGTTAATAAATATCTTGTCAACTAATGTACTGACTATTCTCTCGAGCACCATCACTGATTAAGGAAAATGCTCTTCTTTTTCAAACACCTGATATCATCATTTTTTACAATGGTTTATATATGCTCACCTTTGTCGAAATATTGTTTTTAACATAATAAAAATATTGCATTAAAATGAAATCAACTATTTTGTCTACCTAACTAATCTAATTGCACGTTTGTCTACCTAGCTAATCTAATTGCACTTGCTTTCAGATGACCACTCGCGTGTCGTGTTAGAGACAGAAAATGGCGATTTCACTGATGATTATATCAACGCAAACTATATTGATGTGGGTATTAGTGTTATCATAATACATTATCATTCATTGTTTAAAGCTGTATGGCTTCCAAACTACGATATTTCACACACATTTATAAACAATAAATGTAATATAATTATGTGTTGCATGTTAGCAAGTGCGACATAAACCACGTGTTTTGGACTCTAAAGCCCACTGCGCATAACGAATACATCATATGATTACCATAATTATGCCACTTGTATAATTGAATTCAATTTAAATATATACCTACCTTCGATTACATTAGAGTGAGATAGATTGAAAGACAGTATTTGTTTTACGCGGAATATGGTGAACATTATGTATCTGAATATTCCGTGTATACATATAAGCTTGATCTCAATCGTGGGAGTTAGCTTTTATGGTGTGATTCAACCGGCATATCAATTACCTTCAATATTAATGTATATTCCTTGACATTATAATTATATTTCTGTTTCAGGGTTACAATAAACCAAGAGCTTACATCGCTGCACAAGGTGGGTTATTGCTGATAGCGTATGCTGAAATCATGTAATTATAGAGTAAAACATAAACTAGATCAGTTGACAATCAACACATGGTGTATCGCCATCAGAACAGTACAGAGTTATGACATTTGGTTTCTTGAATTAAACTGACCAGCTTACATTACGTTTCAATCTAGAGTCCAAGACGTGGAATAGATGTGTTTGTTGACAATTTAAGCAGTCGAGTGTGGACGAACAGATGAGATCAGAGCATGGACCACATTATTCTACATTGGTCAAAATATGATACCGTCAATGATTGCAAATTTCTGTTGTATAAAGTTCAAGTGTTTTTGACAATACGTTATGTGTAGTCCATTTCAAAATGCATTCAAGCATAACATCTATATGGAATATGACAAATTATTTGTTAATTACATTGAAGAATCCATGGTTATTGGAGAGTATTTCAGGAGGTAGTATCTATTAAATAGTATTACCAATAAATATATATGAATATGAGAGATTATTGGATCTTACTAAGATGCGTTTTTAACATTCAGGCCCCAACAGACCAACAATACCAGACATTTGGAGGATGGTGTGGCAAGAAAACTCCAAGACCATCATCATGCTAACAAATGCGTTGGAAACTGGCAAGGTAATATATGACAAAACAAATAGTAAATAACATGCTATCTTTCTTATCCGAGTCTCCTCTGACAGACAAGCTTCTAGATGGACATTGTGTTAGTTAGTTAGTTAGTTAGTTAGTTAGTTAGTTAAACGACCATCGTTTATCCAACGCAATGTCCATCTATAGGTTTTTATTTATAAGAGCATTCTCGGGCTTACTGTATTGTGTACATAGTTGGTTTTTTTAATTTCATACATAAACAATGTTTTAATATTGTGTTAACCTAAAGTAATTGTTACATTCAGAAAAAGTGTGAGCAGTACTGGCCAGATGAGGGTTGCGAGGAGTATGGTCAGATATCAGTGCAGCTGCTAGGAACGGACTACCTGCCAGACTATATAATCAGGACATTTCTTCTGTCTCAGGTAAACTATCAGAGCTTTTGGATATAATTATCTTAATACAGAGACAAAAAATATAAATACAAATAATATAAAAATCAAAAAAAAATCGGGACCTTGCTTCTGTCAAGACTTTTGGGCCCAAATATGTTTTATTACGATATATTTTTACAATTTCACACGTGTGCCTCTTACGTTTTGTTATGCTCTGCGGCCTCTATCTAAAGACATGTGTTGAAGCAACTTCTGTTTGAAAATTATGAAATGTTCTACTGAAAGTCGCAGATGCATTAGCCTTATAAATCTATTACTGCTGGTTACACCGTGCACGATCATCTTACAAGAAGCCATCTCATTGACATCGCGTGCGGGTTTAAATCGCTCTTCCACTGATGGGGCTGGTATTGAAACTGTACCCTACCCGCGTGGCAATTTGTTGTGACCGTCAGAGATCACCGTTACATCCTGCCTGACATGCGCCGTTTGATGTATGCTCGTCTGCAATGAATCAATCAGTCGGGCACGAAACGTTCAAGCAATACAAAAGACGCGACTTGCCACTTCGGTTCCTTTCGTGGCGTGACTCACAGAGACCAGGCAAAAGCTTTCTATTTTACCAAATGCTAATAACTTCCTTGAGATGTTCATGTGAATAAGTCACAAAGCAGACAAGGTTAAAAGACTATTGATTACACTGATTTCTTGTTCGGTGTAATCCGGGGTTACACGAAGAACAATTTACTAAAGTTACTGGAAGTAATGATCATAGTAATTACAGATAAGGCGTTTTTTTTTAATCAATATGCTTTCTGCTGTATAGCAGTGTTCACTAAATCCACCAGACGTCTGTCCCTGTTACTAGAATTTTGATGTGCATGGGCTAGTTAAACTTATATGCTTT
>JAUTCZ010005464.1:0-13522 GCA_032273805.1 Melanodrymia brightae | reverse complement strand
CGATTGTTCTGGGTTGTGGCCAGATGTTTTCTCTGATACTGTCATAAGTTGGACATCTTTGCAGTACATGCTCTGGAATTTGGGGTTCAGTGTTACAGTGGCATTGAGGTTGCTTGTAGTTTAAGACTGATGTCACAGGATGTGCGGGATATGATCGCCTTTCGTGAAAACATGGTGTCATCACTGTTTATACATTAGGTTATGTGTGTATACCGTAAAAAAATCAGCTTATTCCTGACAATATCAATATAATTATGTACCTTATATTTCTGGTCATCTAAGATCATTTTTATCGTACTAAGTATTGTAGGCAAAAGTCCAAGAACGATACAAAGCTACTACAAACGCATTGGATACAGATATGTTTATAATGCAAGTAATAAAATGTAAGTAAATGTATAGCAATGCTCCATTAGCCAATAATATGTACCAAATAGCATTAGATTCGCCCGTAGGATGATATCCATCTTAAAACTCGAGAGTACGCCTTTAACAGTGACGTCAAACGACACCAGTCAGACCGACACAGACGTGGTTATATATCTAAACCTGATATATACATAGCATGTTGAAGATCATTATTTTCATATATTGTCAGTTTGACACGTAATGCTTTCATATGATTGCTTTTGGGTTATTTTAAGAAACAACTCAACGTGCTCTGGATATTTGTCAACAGATATTCCTTCCTGGTGTACGCGAGTGCAGACAGATAATTATATAACATAGGGAACGAGTCATCGAACGATCGATCACCCTCAGTGGATCCGTAGGGTTTATATCCCGTTCCAATCAGTGATCCATCGTCGGCCATTGAAAATAGCAGATTTTTCTGATGATTTTTTATTTGTTTTATTAGTTAACCTAAAGTTATATAATTTGGACACAAAAATAGGACTATTTTTTAATTTAAAAAAATGTTTACCTTTTTTCTCTACGTTAAGCGAATCTAAAGTTATGTACGAAAAGCATACTACAAATGTTGTGACGAGGACTATAGTGATACACGACTGGTTTATCAAATTCGGCGGTATGCGCTATCCTGTCTGTGGGTTTCCTCTAAGACCATGTGTCACTATAACCATGCATGTGACGTCCAATAACCGGTGATTTATAATCGATGTGTTCCAGTGTCGTCGTTAAACAAACTTTATCTTTTACAAAATATCACTTAGCGTTATTCGGCAAGATTAGCCGATGTGGCAGTAGAAAGTTTCTTCTGAGATCAACATTAATGTAAATAAATGTTAATAATAAAAACTACACCATTAGCCAGAAGAAACATGAGACAAATGGCAAGCACGGTGGCATTCTAACTAGGTATTGTGTCTTTAAAAAAATGAACCAGAGATGCCCATTCCTCTTAAAAACTACCGGTAGGCATTGTGCCTTTAAGTTCAGTATTAACTAAATCTGAAGAATCTTTATTGATGTATCAAACCTGACATTACAATTTTTTATATCCGAACCTAGATTGCAAGAACAAGAGATAAGCCCGCCCTGTCACTTCCCTCAACCGAATAACTATCAGATTCGCAGTGCATGTGATATCAAATTAAAAGAAATACAATAATCTTTTATAACCGATGGATCTGTCAAAAACGCGGAACTAACCGAAAGTCAGCAAAGCAGATAATTGCATTCTTGTGTTATAGGTTACTTACAGCATCTTGATATTTCACATGCTTCCAGTATGTTTGCGGCAGATTTTCTGCCGGCATGTTTGAACTGTAAAATTGTTGATCGATAACGTTCGTGTGTTATTTATTTATTTATGGCGTACTGGGTTACTAACATTTTAAAGTTAATTCACAGATTCTACAAAACTCGCTCGACCAGATTTTTAAAGGGACATTCCCGACTTTTAAGACTAGTGACACCGTACGTGGGCGTCTTATGCTATTTGTAACATAAAACGAAAGTAAATGTTAATTTTAGCAATAACAATTAAGATTTTCTTTCGTTTTATTGCTTACAGTATCAATATATGTATATCCTGACCAATACGTTTGTAGTAGCTTAATATGGTCCGTACTAAATTATTTTAGACAAAAGGACCCAGTGAGCTACTATAAATAATTTGGATGTCCAGAAGCTCATAGGATATACACATTGATATTGTAAAAGATAAAGTTTGTTTGTTTAACGACGCCACTGGAACATATCGGTTATAAATCAGACGCATGGTTATATTAACACATGATCCATTGATATTGTAAGTAATAATATGTAAGTAAATATTAATTTTAATAATAACAAATACTCTATTAGCTAGACATACATGTATGTTACAAATGGCATAAGACGCGCACTTACGGTGGCACTCGTCTTAAAAGTCGTGACTGTACCTTTATTAAGTGCAATATTTCAGATAGGCTATGGCTGTGAACTTATGGTGTAATAAGTATTACTAATAAAAGAAGGAACTACACATCCGGCTTCTTTACAACCCCAGATATATAATTATGCCTACGCGGTCATGCGCGTGAGACATGCGATCTTTACCAGACTACAATTATCACAATATAGAATACTGGTGATTAGATTTTACTTCCTTTGTGGTTTATCGTTCAAGCAAACACAGAAAAAAAAGAGTCAAGCAAGTACTCGTGTTTGGTATAATTGCTTGGCGTGTGAAATACCTATTTTCTGATTTGTTTGGCCTACTTATGATGGTTATTGTGCAATTTCAATTGTTAAGTTTAAAGTCACTGGTTCAGAGTTTAGGAAGGATGTCAATGGAAGGGCAGACTATAATGGTGTTTTTCACATACATAGTGTCATCACTTTTAAACAGTGGTGCATGAGTGTATAGTATACAATCACAGATTTGTGAAGAATACTCTTTCATAAGGCGATACGGTTTAATCAGTTTTTGATCGTGTTTTATGGCATCGAGTCCCAACTACATGTGATGTACTTGCTTTTGTCATAGTGTGAAATGCACTTCCGAATTTGAAGATGGATGCCATTGGAAGTGCCCATCTAACGCTATGTTTAACTTGTTTCTTGCTAATAAAGCATTTGGATGACAAGAAATCAAGACGAAAAAACATTGACATGTCTAAATGCGTATTTCTGCACAAGACAGAGTCGAAGGGAAATTGTGACAAAGTAGAGATGTCATGTACTCAGGAATCACATTAACTATTAATCAGCTGTTATTGGATGTCAAACGCACGGTGATATCGACACTAAATACTAAATATTTATATAAAGGAATACATTTAATAAATGTCATTTATATTGTACGATTATAAACACTTACAGAAATGTTAAAATGTTATTATATTACGTAATAAAACTTGTTACCAAGCCAAAACACAGAAGCAAAGTTCGAACACTTCTACGTACAATGCTATTGGGAGCGAACAAATCCCGCGCCAAAATCGGTGAGCGTGGGTCTTTAACAGAGTTGCGTGCGCGTGTACGCTAATAAGCCGTCTATCATTCAGCCGTACAGTCACAGAGGGAATTGTTGATTTCAGATCGACATAAAACCAACATCTATAGCGTGTCTTGTTAGAAAAGAGAAACAATTTAACTATGAAAAAACCCCACTGATTACCGTAATCAAACTGCAATGACGTTATTCATTAAACTGAGCCACCTTCAGACAGTACGGTCGAATAAATATGTTATGCTAGTTTGGCAATGCCAGATCAGATTATGTTAGGACATGAGTTGCATTTCTGCAATTCCTGCACGCACTAAGTCTTCTTTATTCCATTGCATGACGTGTTGAATAAAGAATAAAGTTAAAGCTACAATGCCCCGTTTTAAGACGAATACCCCCGTGTTTGCGAAGCTAAAGCTGTTTGTCTTTATTATTAAACTTAACATTTATTTACATCTTAGTGCTTTACAATATCAATAATATGTGGGCTATATACAATGTGTTTGTCATCCAAATTATTATAGTCGGTTAATGTGTACTTTGCACGTGCTAGACAAACGTTCAAGGACAATATTAAGCTACTACAAACACATTGGATATACATAATATATTGATATTGAAAGAAATAAGAATGAAGATGTAAATAAATGATAATTTTAATAATTAAAAAAATATACCATTACCCAAAAATATGTCACAAGAACGATGTCATTCGTCTTAAAACTAGGCATTGTGCCTTTAACCGCAGTTAATGAAATCATGTATACTATGGATATGTGTTGGCGTTAACTACAAAAATCTGATACACAAAAGCATTAAAAACATTTTCTTTTTGCACTTAACAAAATTTAATACATGTTTTAACCTATAATATTATGTCTTACGTGTACACTTCATGGTTAAATATACTATACGTGAGAACATGACTATGTTCACATCTTGTGCTAAACCAGCTCAACGTGTATAATTTTCAGTTTATAAAAAATACTAATACGATGTTTGGATAATTGATTAGATGCTTCATATATTAGTGCTATTACTTTACAAAATAGAATACAATGAATGTTCGTCCCAGTACTGTAATGCCATGCCCTGTTTACAAGGAAGTGAGTTATTATCAAAGTGCCAATGCTAGGCAATAATAACGAGCAAGTGCGGAGATAAACGGATACAGACGGAGATAAAGGGGCGATAACATCAACTACAACACGCTGCGCATGACCAGAACACAAAGCAGATCCGGCGCGTGGCCGGCAGACGGCTTGTCTCGATAAACGTTACTTAGTCTAACAAATTATTTCACCTCCAGAGCACAAGATGGTTGATAAAAAAGTGATAGCTTTAGTAAATCAAAGAGATAAGGAAACGGTTAGTAATGAACATGAGCGGAGGAGTCGTGTAACTGAGTGATTATGAATCAGAAAAGTTTCCGTTTCTGATCAGGTGTTTCGGCTGAAACTTTATCTAATGGGTGTTTACGTCTAAAACACAATCAGTGACGTAATATAGGACCTATAGCCATTAATAATGACAACTGAACTGAGCAATCAAGTGCCATAATAGATAAAAGATAAACTAATGACGATGTTCAGCTTCAATGGGGGTTATTGAAAATGCCCATGTAAACAAAATTTTAATACATGTATGTATTTTGACGCAAGAAGGTCTGCGCATAATATATCATCTCGGTAACACTACGTCATCAACAATAGACCAGTTTGCACGCAATATATACTACTACTACTACTATTATTACTACTACTACTACTACTACTACTACGACTACTACCAATATTACTACTATTATTGCTGCTGCTACCATTACTACAACTGCTACTACTATTAATACTATTAATATTTATATATGCCATTGGTTTCGTCGCTACCAATAACACTCTTCGAAATTAACACCCGGTTAATTAAGTATGTTCAGTTAACAAAACTGACAGTCAACTAATCGTACCTCTGCCGTTGCGAAACATCGGCACGTACATTTTACATTACATGTACTTTAACTATACTCGTATATAACTAAACCAGTTTTAAAATGTACATGTGAACGCGATCTTTTCACTGTTACACCCGTATAGCGAACACACTTTGGTATATGGAATAGTTAAACTTGTATAACTAAACAAGATTAAAATATACGTGTGAACGGGAACTAATTTAGTTCAATAAGGCAGAAGTAAGTACACCACAGACAGCCGCATTTAATAGTGCGTCCTGTTGTTTCCTTGACAACGGGAACCTGTCTACAAGTACCGACAAACATCCATCGCAACCAAGGACGATGTAGAAATTAAATCCTTGTTTGTGATATCAATAACAAAATACAATTATGTAACCGGTATAGTTTAACGTGTGAAAGAGACTTATCCTCGTATTTATTATCCGGTTATTTATAGGGATCCCGCTTGGATAATAATAAGTAATTGTGGCACTGTGGTGATCGGCCTCCGTAGTGCAGTGGTTAACGCTACGGACTTCAGGATGTTCAGACACGAAGTATAGGTCGATATTTGTTTGCTGCGCTCCATAAAACATCATATCGACAGTTGGTAAGCTCTGTGAAAGTTCTCTTCACTTTCAGAAGAATCCGCCAACCTATTTAGTTAGGTAGTTAGTTAGTTATAACTTGTTTACGGGCTTATATCCAATTAACATTCAATCACGTCTGTCATGGTCACGCAGTCCAGCTGCCTCGACTGCCTGTCCAGGACATAATTTAGTGTTAGTATGGTAGAGGAAACCCGCTACTCTTGGTGAGTAGCAAGGGATCTTTTATGCGCACTTTCCCACAGAGAGGACTACATACAAGGGCCTTTGTTGAACCAGTTTTGAACACTGGTCGGTGTAAGTGGAAGTCCACCTACCCATTGAGCCTTGCGGAGCACTCACTGTGGGTTAGAGTCTGTGCTGGGATTAAAAACCCAATATGCCACGAATGCTTACGAACATTCTAGTACCTACCAGTTTTAAACCCAATGCGTTAACCACTGCACCACGGAAACCGGTTCCGCCAAACTTTACTTTCTATATTTGTATGTGCTAGAAAACATAGCCGGAAATTTCCGAATTCTCTCTTCCAAACAGATCGCGCTCATTGGTCTGTTTTAACCAATGGGAATATTACAATGCAACATCACGATGTATGGTTTCGAAAATGTACAGCCCACGTGATGTAGTGTTGACCAATCGGAAGCGTTCTATAAAACTGCGTAATTTAATAAACTGTTATTGCATTATTTTCGTATTATCATCATTATTATGAGCTATTTATATGTACCTAATATATTCACACCTATTTTAAACAAGCATTAAAATACGCTATACATTTTAGGTGTAGCATCAATAAAAGTTATTTGTATAACATTTCCTCGTCCAATTGCAGAACATGTGTTTCACACTAGAGGGTGTTTTTTCTTGTAGATACATTACTGGTATTTAATGACGATCTTGCTAGTTGCATTATGAACCCCAAATTAACTTCGCTTTACGAGTTTTATTGCTTTAAAGAAACTACACATTTTTAATAAGCAAAAATGTATCTATTATAATACACCTTTCTACAGACAGAATAGCGCAAAATGCGGCGTTTGCTGTACCATTTTGTAGTCGAAGTAAGTTACTGTAGTACACCTCTCAATGAAGCCTTGCAGTGAACTCACGCTGAAATGTAGCCTGCACAGCGGATTCGAACCCAGTACATACAAGTCTTAAACTCATTGCATTAACCTATACATCTAAACGGCCATGGGCGTCATTTTCTAAAGAAAAGTGGGGGGGGGGGGCATGTGTTATTTATACTAAAAAGTTGGGGTGGGGACCATTGCATGATAGTCCCCCCAACTCCAAAAAGTGGTGGGGACATGTCCCCCCTGTCCCCCACCAAGTGACGCCCATCTAAACGGCACAACATTGGCATGGCCAAATGCGTACGTCTGCACACTGTAGAGTCGAAGGCATATTACAACAAGGTAGAAATAGCATGTAATCACGAATCACTTCCAAAGCAGTGATGGCATCAAGTGTTCGCGAAAGATGTGCGTACAGTTTAAAGTAAGGTATTGCATCAGCCATCATCTATGTCAATGATGAGTCTTATCGTGAAATATCTTCTGAATGTCTACCATAGAACGTTTTGAAAGTTTTCACCAGTTCATGGAAGGTATAAAACAATTTCTTAGCCAGAACGACCTGGCGTTGCTTAAAATCTAATTAGTTAGTTAGCTAGTTAGTTAGTTAGTTAGTTAGTTAGCTATATAAATAGATAGACACTCTGCTTTGTACTAAACAGCAAGGAATGTTGTATGTGCACTCTGCCACACATAGGACAGTACATTCCAGGTCCTTTGCCAACCAGTGGCCGGTGTAAGTGGTGTGCACTGCCTATTGAGCTTTCAGAACACAAACTACAGTTGGAGCCAGTACTACTAAACATCCCATGCCATGAGCACGATTCTAATCCGGTATACCTACCAGTTTTGAATCCACCACTCACTACACCACGGGAAACGGTTATAGTATAGTTAGATAATAGCTATAGTCTAGCTACGTGCTTATATGCAATTAAGGTTCAAGCACATCTGTCCTGAACACGTAGTCCAGCTATCTCGGCCGCCTGCCCAGGACTGAAGCTATTACTATAGAGTTAGTATGAAAGAGGAACCTCGCCGCGTATGCACTCTCCCATATACCTGACAGTACATACCACGGTCTTTGTTAACCGCTGGTGGAATACTGGCCTGTGTAAGTGAAATAAACCTGCCCAATTAGTTGTTTGTTAACAATAGTTACAACTTATTTACGTGCCCCTATTAAACTGAGGTTCAAACACGCCTGTTCTGGGCACGTTGTCTCGACACGCTGCCTCGACTAACGATACGTTCAGAATAATAATTATCTCTTCAACTATTCCTCCTGTGGAGATACATTTTGGCTATGTAATGATACGTATCAAATCCATACAGAATCATATTAAAGCAATGGGGCAGCCCTTGGGAGCTCCAACGGTCCAGTTCATTGATGCAGCACATCTTAGGGTTTAATGAGCATACGAAACCGAACGAGAAGAATTCAAATTCAAATTCTTTATTAACCTTGAGCCACACGGCTCATCAGTATAATATATAAATATACAATACAGGTGGAAAAGGTGGTGATGTACATAATAAGTTTGTTAAAAAAGTAGTTATTGGAGAACGCATACATTTAGGTATTAATTAAGCTATTTCTCATATTTGTGTCGTGATATAAAAACTTGATATAAGGAAAAAGAAGAAGAAGAAGAAGAAGAAGAAGAAGAAGAAGTTTATTGTTAAGATGGGTTTACGCGAAATGTTTTTGACGCAGGCGTCTTTGCGCTCCCGAGATCTGCATATGAAACCTGATTACAGTATGTATTTGCCTCATTTTCAAATTACTTACTTGTAACCAGTACACGTAGTGGAAATAAAATGTTTACGACAGCGCGATGTATGCGGGCGCCGCCGTCTATATCCTGGTTTGGGTCATTATCTCCACACAGCGGATATGTCAAATAAGAAAATCAAATCTTGCAAAACAATAGTTTGTGTGATAATAAAAGACAAACCTTAAAATGGTTACCAGGAGGTACTAGGAAATGCCACGCTTATGCTAATTTACATATGCAAATGACCTGGTTTAATTTTCGGTTGTGCCGTCGCAAACCGTCACAAGATCGAGATATACACATAATTATAATACTACTAGCAAGTTTTATTTAACCGGAAAAAAGTGTGTTTTGAACTTGTTGAATAATTATAGACGTGCAAATGAATAAGGACAGAGACAAGAGTGACATAATGATGTAGAAAGTTGGCATGCCCCCAGCACAACCCGGCTATTAACATAGTAATCTCTGTTTAAACGAAACGTCTACGCGCGGAAGGATACTCTTTCCTGTGTGGGGATTTACGATGTATACACAGGCTGACTATCGGGTAAAATACTCGCTGATCTACGTTCATTGGATATGCTAATCCACTTGACTTTATTTGTACAGTAACTGACTAGTTGGTTTTTCTTGTTTTGACGGAATTTCTTTTTTTTTGCGTCGAATCCTGTATTTAAATATGGTGGAATAAGAGTTAAGATGGCTCACTATTATAACATACTTATGCACTTTCCCGCATACAGGACAGTACATGCCACGACCTGTGTTAACCAGTAGTTGTACACTGACAGTTGTAAGTGGTATACACCTACCCATTGAGAATTTTATACTTATTAGTGTTGGTTCCGACACTGCAATTATAAATCCCATCGCCCCCAACACGTACCAGTCTTGAACCCACAACACCTCGGAGACTAATACAATTCCTTTATAAAGTAGATATATTAATTAAAACAGCAAGATTAACATTTTACATTATTAGGAAGCTCTAAAAGTATTGTAATACAAATAATCACCCCCATACTAATTATATTGATTTCAACAGGAACCTTAGTATAAGCTGTCCCCCTTTATAGACTATTATTATTTATTCCGTATTTAGGGAGAGGATTTTTTCTGAACTACCTAATGAGAAAAACTGATTAAAAAACCAGATATTAATTATATTTGGATGTCAAACACAGAAACTTATGTTGATACTGGTCTCAAAAGAAACCCGTTTTCGACTCATAAACTACTATTACCATGCATTATGTGCCGTTTCCCAAACAGAATTTCACATACCATGGCTTTTGATAAACCATGCAGACGTGAATGATTGGTCGAAACTGGAAATAGCCCAATGGGTACATTGACGACGGTCGCTCCTTCGACATGTGGAAGCTAGGACCAACGCTCTTGCGCTGAGCTACGTCCCGCTTCTTAATGCTGGTACATAACAAATAATACCAGTGGTACACGACTGGTTTATCAAATTCCGTGGTGTGTCCTATCCAGCCTATGCTGTTTTTCGGTAAGAGTAGCACATGAAGCGGCGACAGCGGGTTTCTTCTGTGACAATGTGTCAATATAACCATGCGTCTGGCGTCCTATAACCGCGGATTTATAATCGATGTGTTTCTAGTGGCGTTGTTAAATAAAACAAACTTTACTTTACTTTACTTTATAACAAACAAGGGGAAACAACTCTGTATCAGTGTGTCTTTACATTCCCTCCACTTGACTCGATTGTTGACCTTGCGTAATTAATGGATTGCAGTTTATAAATACCGTTATATCGACTCTGAAGACGGCGGGGTGGGGAGAAAACAAGCAAGCAAGCTGTAATATCTTACTATTATTAAACCACGAATTGTTTGTTCTTATCCCACGCTCACGTAACATGATTCATTTAAGACGCATACGCAAATACAAGTGATGAAGCAACAATCATGCTTGGGCAGTCATTTCTCTAATCGATTTAATGATTCATCGTTAGACGAAGCTGCTTAATGGTAATACAAATAACACTCCACGTGTCCAAGGAGCGGGGAGTAGCTCAGCACAAGAGCGTCCGCCTCAGGCTCTATGGATCGAAGGATCTATCCTCCTCAGGGGACACGTTGGGTTATTTCCTGTTCCAATCAGTGATCCATGACTGGGCTATATCAAAGGCGGTGGGGTGTGCTATCTTGTATGTGGGGAAAGTGCACATAAAAGATCCCTTGATGTTATTCGAAGAAGAGTAGCTTATGTGGTGGCAGCGGGATTCCTCTGTGACGGTGTCGATATAACTGTGGGTTTGACATAAAATAACCGCTGATTAATAATCTATACATTGATGGTTTGGATAGTGTTTTAACATCAAACTATGTACAGTCCGACACCGGTTTATATCAAGGGTCCTTTTAAACATAATTATAATATACACGTACGTATTTCCGCACGCACATAGCTAATAAATAATTAGATCTATTTTGGAAGACACTAGAGCCAAATTATATTTATCTTGTCAACACAGTTTAGAGTTGCAAGCTTGTGATCATACTGTCTTGAATCAGTTCGGAAACGAATTGACACTGCGTTGCCTTTGTACATGTAGGTGTATCCTTCCGCATATTACTGCAAATAGCTCCTGTCTCTAGATCTATTACTCTACATTAGTCTGCATAGAAACAAAACCTGTTTATATCTCAGCAATGGCTTTTGCTGGGAGTTTAATTTGAAATCGAAAAATATTTGCTACAAATAGTATCAGAAATTAACCGAAATACCGCAAGACAAAGAGGTCAATTCAGCCATCACAAAAAGTGTTGTTTGCTCTCTGACAAGTTAAACTTCCAAACGTGTTTTAATTTATCTGATTGTGTTTCCAAAAATAATATTTTAAGCCAGGAAGATATTAAGAATGGAATACTGCATGTACACCGTATTAATATTGCGATTTTTCTTTCATTCGTGAATACGCCCCTAAACGCATGTTGGCGACGTTTAAAGTTCCCGAACGACCGTTGACATGAAACCACATTATAAGATGGAAAATTACGCGTGCTTATAAATTTCGCGAATTGAGATTGGGCGCGAACTATACGCGAAAATTGAACGCACGCGAAATGTTCACTGTTTTACCACAGTAAGTGAATTGAATCTAAAATGAACAACATGTTACTTTTGTGTCTGTCATTTTATTTGTACAGTATAAACTCTTAATCTGTGATATTTAATTATCTTAAAGTGTATTGATATTTTAAGCGAAGACGTAATGATAATTTAAGCTAAGATCTGTTTAAATTTAGAAATTATTTGTAGAAAGAAAGAAGTAAATAATATTATAATCTATGCATTATTTTTTTAATGTATTAAATGTCTTAGTTGCTTTATTTGCTGCATTATGCTTTCCGTCTGTCGAAATTGTTTGTGGATTGACTTCTAAAATACGAATACTACATGTCTTTTTTTTCCTTTTATTTTAATGGTGCGTGAAATGAAATAAATAATTATTAACTACGTACATGCTACGGGCGTTATTAGTAAAGAGTGGCAAACAAATACATGTACACTAAATAGAGCCTAGTTCGAAAAATAGAAGTTTTACTAACATGATGATGTTCAGGCTTCAAATGTTTAATGTTATTTCACCCCAATTGTCAACATCAAGGTGTTTTCCTATAATAGCAATTTTGCTTGTGCCAACACACTTTGACGTACAACACCCCCGATATAGGCTTACTTTTAAAAACAGAATTTTAAAAATAAGTATTTGACAATACTATGTTACTATTTCTTTACTTTCCATCAATATCAGAAACATAATCATGCATGAACTAGGCCAAGGGGAACGCTAACAGTCTTTTGAAGTCCGAAGTAGGTCTAAATGAGTTTCTGATAGGGCGTTGTACTTTAAAACACGCTAACGCCTATATGTGTGAGTTATTCTTTTACTATTAAACTTTGAAATGTTACGTTACACTGTAAATACCGAATGATATTTACGTCAAAAGAAGAAAAAAAGAGATACCCTTTAATGAAATGTCCTAAAATAGATCATTTTCCACTTGTCATCTCGCTAACACTACTAATAACAGGGCAACTGTGGTAATATTTTGTTTAGTTTGGAGGTGGAATAGATACTTTTAGAATGTAACTACACCTTGACAATGACGAGAATGTGACATAGTGCTTAGTGTGTTTGCGTAAGATGTGAGGGGTCTAAGGATCAATTCTCGTTTGTGAAACTAAAACCCAATGTATGTCCTACCTATGACAAAAACAAATACATAATTATCATTCCTTTCTGCTAAATGTAAAAATCCAATCTGTCCAGAAGTTAGTGTTAGTATGATAAAGGAAATCCTCTTCTCTTTATGAGTAGCAAGGGATCTTTTATCTGCACTTTCCCACAGACTAGACACACCACGGCCTTTGTTAAACCAGTTGTGGACATTGGTCGGTGTAAGTGGAAGCAATCGCTCTGGATCGGAGCCGATACTCGGATTATGCCACGAATGGGATTCGAACCAAGTACCTACCAGTATTAATCCCGATGCGTTAACTACTGCGCCACGGAGACTGGTGCTTTAGATAGCGTCTTGTAATTAATGTATGCCTGACACCTAATCGCTGAATTAATAGCAATGAGCTGATCTGTCCTTATAAAGTAAAGTTTGTTTTATTTAACGACGCCACTAGAAACACATCGATTATAAATCAGCGGTTATTGGACGTCA
>JAUTCZ010005353.1:0-13525 GCA_032273805.1 Melanodrymia brightae | reverse complement strand
ATGAGAGAGGAAACCCGATGCCGACTTATAGTAAGGCTAGAACTTGTAGGTAATATCTAGTTTTATCAATCAGTCTTATTTGTTTCAATCCGTAGCCTATATAATTAAACCCAGTTTGTCACGATATTACCGGATTTGCGTTCCCTTCGGACTTCCTTTTACACCGGTACTAGGATTTTTAAAATCCGATGCCTCGACTGGGATTCGAACCCATTACCTATGTACCACTACACCGCCGTAAATATTTCTTTTTGAACGATATTTTTCCAGTATATATTATTGTGCGATTAATTGGGGGAAAACAATTTTGGAAATATTAAAAATAAAACAATTACGCCACTCACCAGTCATTCCAAGAATAAAAAAGAGAAAAAGTAGTCCCATGACGCTCCAGTTTGTTAGACAGTCTGACTGACACAGTGACTGGACAGGTGTTAAGTATTTCAACTTTCAATTGTCTTTATATATGAGATTAGAGGGTGAACGTGTAAGACGGGTCAAATGTACGAGGAAATGTTTTTGTTTCCGTTACGTGAGACCAGAGACACAATGAACAGAGATTCTCTTCACTATAATCATTCACATCCACAGATCGGCGGCTTTATTGCTCATCATTTGTGTTCAAAACAAAATGTCTATCAATCTTTTATACTGAGATGGTCATAGTTCACGTAATCTTAGTTAATGAATGAATGAACGAATGAATGAATGAATGAATAAAGAAATAAAGAAATAAAGAAATAAAAAAAATAAAGAAATAAAACAAATAAAGAAATAAAAATAAATAACAATAGTTACTGTATGTGTACATGTACATGAATCTGCTGACGACTAAACAACAACACATTGTGAATTGATTGTTTGATAGTCTCAGACCGATGTAATTAACAACACGTACTTATCTGTAAATTTGCCACTATGCATGTGAGTTTTACTTATTTAATACATGCACGGTTTCATAATAAAATCCTATTCAGTTTACAATGAGGAAAATATCTCTTAACAAAAAGTGCAGTTTTTTCACATAATTACTTTCAATCTATTAGTAACGCCCAAATCTGTATTCAATTATTCTTAGAATGGCTACGTTTTTGTATAATTTAGTTAGTTATAACTTGGTTATAACTACATGTACACGTGTGCTTATTTCAGAACAGAAGTTAGTGTTTGTATGAGAGGAAACTCGCTACTCTTAATGAGTAAAAAGATCATTTTTATATGCACTTTCCCACATACAGAACTGTACATATCATGGCCTTTGTTGAACCAGTTGTGGACAGTGGTCGGTATAAGTGGACGTACACCTACCATTGAGCCTTGCGAAGCACTCACTCTGGGTTGTAGCCGGGACTGGAATGTAAAATACCATATGCCACGAATGGGATACGAAGCCAGTACCTACCAGTGACGTCATAAACACGACGCGTTTAACCACTACGCCATGGAGACCGGTAGGCCAACTTGGAAACGGAAACAGAAACTCTATTTTAAACGTACCCATATCCTGGGCACAAGTTTTGGATTGTGTCAAGTCTCCTGTCGAGGGGGGATATTTATCAAGCGACTTAAGTCAGAAATAAGACTATGGGGGCCTAAGTCTGAGAAAAAAACTTAAGTCTGTACGATTTTGACTAAAAGTTCTGTGAAAAAACAAACCTAGAGATAAGTTTTGGCCGTTTTTGATTACATAACAAATCGATGTTGAGATTGACTCAAAACATCATTTAAATTATGAATCGTGTGTTTTAGGACAACCGTGTTTGTATTGGCCAATAATAATAATATTTTTTGTTTGGTTTTAAAACCTTTTTAAACTCATCGTCAGAATCTTCCTTATATTCAATAGAGCGAGCGTTTTGCTACCGACACAAACAATTTGACCGGTACCGATCGTGTACTATCATATCACATTCATTTAATGTCAGATGCAAACAGCGGTAACAAAACGTTTTGTCTCGCCCTATTGAACGCAAGGCCGGTTGCAATGTTGATCGGTCGTATTCGATGTTGTACGGAAAAAGCCGAATCAAATTTCCGATGCAAAAATAGTGCACATACTTTTCCGGGAGAACTATAAAAAGTGTCCCAAATTTAGTTGAGAAATAAACATATATGCTATCATTAAACTGATCTATCATAAAAGGTTTGTATTTGAAATTCATTTGCTTAAATATTAATGAAAAGAAATTAAGTTTTGATAACCTGTCGCCAAGCAAGACACCGCGTATGAATATAAAACCGTTGTTAACCTAGCAACGATTAACAATAGCGACAGGTACCAAGCAGAATCTGTTTGTAAACTTTGCCAACTGTTGCAGAATCCTATGTTCTGACATCAACCATGGCACTGCCGTATCTTCCGGGAAACGTGTTTAACAGAAGTGTGAGTTTGTTTATTTCAGTAGGCCTACCGTAGTTAATATTTATTACTGTAGGCTAACATAAAATCTGTTTTATATGTACCTGTATTATGTTTTCGTGTACTGAAACGTTCCGTGACAGTTTAAAAACGATTTTCCATAGCATTGTACTGATTGGGAATATAATTTTCAACGGAATAATCGGCAGAATAATCGTCAATGTTATGTATGACATGTAAATATAAGAACTAAATACTTATTGATTTTATGATGAGCACTATGAAGACAAATTATTAATCTATACCATGTAACTTGTTCATTCAGATGTCAATTTGAAATTTGGTTCAAGTTAGGAATAACAAAAATGCTGACGAAATGAATCACAATAATATATAATAAATAGTGAACATTCAGATCTCTCACTACATTTGTTATGCCAAGAGCACTCGGACTCCCACCTCTGAAATTATGTAATGCCCATATCACTCACCCCGCACCCCGCCCCCCCCTCCCCACACACACCCACCATTTTGTGTGGTACTGATGTAGTTTGGCTGCTGTATCACAGTCTGCTTTAATAAGGCCGAAAATAAAAAGTTACTCGTTTCCTATTACATGCTGGAAAAATATACAGTAGGTAGGTAGGAAAAACATTTTATTTTGTAAAATAATTTTATTTATGGATATTGAATAGGTGTTGATAGGTGTTAATAGTTTTGGAATGTTTTCGTGGAAATCGATGTTATATTTTAAACATATTTTGGTTATACGAAAAAAGATTTAAGGTTGGCAGGTTCAAATAGGGTCGGTCGGGTAACCGGAAACAAACAATATTTTATGAAATGCCTAATCAAGGATAAATGACCAGAACCGTGTGTGTGTTAGCTGCTGATTATTAGTCAATACAATACAATGGTGTCGTTAAACAAACCGTTATCTTTTTATCGGTATTAAAATTTCTATTTGTGTCAATTAAACTTGTTTGGTTGCCATAATTTATTGTTTGACCATGTAATAAATAAACTATTTTTATACTTTCTGTTACAGTTGGGACAGACTAAACATCACAAGTCTCATCATTTTGACATCAGCAATGATGTACATATGCTTGTTGGCTTTGAGAAGCCAGGAATTGGAGGTGAACCCCTCATGGGACAAAACCTGAAAACTAAAAATACAGTTTTCCCTAATGGGGAGGGCAGCAATCAGCCTGCATGGGTGGCGTTCGATCGGCAGGTTCTCAGTTTTGAAGCTTTCTATCAAGAAGCTGTTCACGAAAGGAGGGAAGAATCGTACAGGATCCGAAACTGTAAAATATATTTCTATTTGGAGGATGATTCTATCCAAGTTATCGAACCAAGAGTGAAGAACATGGGTGTGCCTCAGGGTAAGTGTGCACAGCTGCATTTGAAATACATTCACGGTCAAGTTTGAGCCAAATCATTCCCATAAATTCAGTCCACACACGCATGTAGTTTATTAGAATGTAGTGTTTTAGGCAAGCAAAATATAAAATCATTATTATTTAAGGTTAGCTAGTTATCTTATTTACGTGGTTATATCCAATTAAGGTTCAAGCACGTCTGTCATGGTCAGGCAGTCCAGTTGCCTCGACTGCCTGTCCAGGACAGAAGTTAGTGTTAGTATGGTAGAGGAAACCCACTACTCTTGATATGTATCAAGGGATCTTTTATATGCACTTTCCCACAGACAGGACTGTACATACCATGGCCTTTGTTGAACCAGTTGTGGACACTGGTCGGCGGTGTAAGTGGAAGTACACCTACCCATTGAGCCTTGCGGAGCACTCACTCTGGGTTGGTGTCGGTACTGGGATTAAAAATCCCGTATGCCATGAATGGGACACGAACCCAGTACCTACCTGAAGCCCGCAGCGTTAACCACTACAACATGGAGGCCGGATATTTATATCAGATTTCCTCGTACTTTTATCGTACGGCGAAATCGGAGACATGCACCAGTAGTTTCAAACGTTAATCGCACTTTGGTCACATGACCATATTGGCTTCGGCTAAAACCACTTGGTATCATTCAATAACAGTTCATGAAACGGCAGCCACATTTGTATTACTGGCTCTTATGCATTGTCGGTGAGCCCTGGTGTGGACGTAGAATAAATACGTACCCGTGAATTCATTGCCTTGCCTCTCTTCCGTCCAGACGTTATCGTATTCTTTAGAATCACCCTCATTGGCTGTAATGATGTAGTCCACGCCTTTCCACGTGACCAGTTTAATGGCGTCTGGCAGGTACATCCCATATATAGGCCAGGAAACCATGTTGATTCCTACAGATAGTAAACGTCATAGTCTTTGTTTAACATCAGACATCAACTGGACAGTGTAAAGACATACTTTAATGATGCCATTAAGCGAACAATACATATCAAGACTTTTTGTACATAGAAGCTTATATAGTTTTACTGTGCTGCAGTACTGTATACTACATTTAGTTCTGTTTCAGCTGTGTGGGTTTTATAATTTATATAATCCCCAGTTTCTACCCAATTAGTATCTCAATTTTGTATGTAGATTGTATAATTGTAGTTTATTGAAACATCAAAGCATTAAGTTAATAATTCTGACTAATCTCTCTTACACATGTAGAGTACTTCAAGCAATGATTGTGGTGAGCCCATTGCGGCTGGATTTCCAAATACAGAATACAGGTGGCGGAGTGGGGTGGGGGGGGGGGGGTGCAGGTGCAGGGTTGGGTACAGTCTCTTAGTTTCACTGTGAAAGAAAGTTAGTTATTAGTTATTTACGTGCTTATATCAAATTAAGGTTCAAGCACGTCTGTCATGGTCAGACAGAAGTTAGTGTTAGTATGTTAGAGGAAACCCACTACGCTTGGTGAGTAGCAATGGATCTTTTATGTGCACTTTCCCACAGACAGGACTGTGCATACGTCGGCCTTTGATGAACCAGTTGTGCACACTGGTTGGTGTAAGTGTAAGTACACACATTGAGCCTTGTGTAGCACTCCCCCTGGGTTGGTGTCGATATTGGGATGAAAAGTCCCATAATAATGCCACGAATGGGATTCGAACCCAGTACCTACCAGTCTTAAGCCCGAAGCGTTAACCAGTACACCACGGAGGCTGATACACGTATAACAAACTCAAAACATACCGCCATCTTTATCGCTTGCGTCCATAGAAAAATCACTCCACTTTTTGAAACCGAGACCGTGAACCCCTGTTATGTCCATACTTGTCAAATCAACGACAGCAATAGCGTTATTTTCCTGTGTGAACGAAACAGTATTTAGAAACAGAATTAACGTTATGTCCATACTTGTCAAATCAACGACAGCAATAGCATTATGTTCCTGTGTGAACGAAACAGTATTTAAAAACAGAATCAAGGTTATGTCCATACTTGTCAAATCAACGACAGCAATAGCGTTATTTTTCTGTGTGAACGAAACAGTATTTAAAAACAGAATCAACGTTATGTCCATACTTGTCAAATCAACGACAGCAATAGCGATATTTTCCTGTGTGAACGAAACAGTATTTAAAAACAGAATCAAGGTTATGTCCATACTCGTCAAATCAACGACAGCAATAGCGTTATTTTCCTGTGTGAACGAAACAGTATTTAAAAACAGAATCAACGTTATGTCCATACTCGTCAAATCAACAACAGCAATAGCGTTATTTTCCTGTATGAATGAACCAGTATTTAAAAACAGAATCAACTTTAGTACACTCACAAACAAGGGGAGACTATTTAAAACCTTTTGAAACCGAGGCCGTGAACCCCTGTTATAGCGTTATTTTCCTGTGTAAACGAAACAGTGTATTTAAAAACAGAATCAACTTTAGTAACCTCTATTTAAAACATTCGAGAGACCTTAATCATATGTATTACCTGTTGGTCAATCCTAATAAATATTGTTTAAAAAAAACATTCGAAATTATGAACGTTTGATAAAATAATTTTGTAATAAGAAGCATAATAATTACACTGTAAAACGCTTAGAACTTGCAGTTTGAGGTTTGATTGGAAGATTCCGAGTACTATAATAACGCTGATTATGAAACACATTGACATCAATGGACGGTGCCGTGGTACCTGTAGTGCAACGTATGCCGTTGTGCCGTCACTGTTGATGGCGATGTACTCTGGTTCGACGTCGTTGCTAAACGTGTTACCGTTTTCCCGATACACAAACCGTACTCCCGTTTTCTCCATCTCTTCGATTCTACAACAAATTCATTAATAGTCAGTTATACTTCGTGTCTAAACATTTGTAGTATGTTTTTCGTAGGTAACTTTAGTTTCGTTTAACGTAGAGAAAAAAAATCCTATTTTTGTGTGCAAATTATATAACTTTAGGTTAACAAATAAAAATATTGTAATGCAAATACGTACAAAAAATCTTCAGAAAAATCCATCGTCTGCAAAGAAAATGGCAGATTGTTCTGAAGATTTTAGTTTTAAAAATATTTACCTTTTTTCTCTACGTTAAACGAAAGTAAAGTTATCTACGAAAAACATACTACAAATGTTGTGACACGAAGTATAGACTTCTCATTGAAGAGAACAATAATAAGGGTTATGTTACACACGGATGTCTGGTTTGTCTGTGTATACTTACTACAAGTAATATATTACTAGGACACTTTAGTCCGTAGTTTTGGTTCATTTTCGGCTGTAATTAAATTGCCATTGTTCCGTAAGTTTCGGTTTTTGTGGTGCACAGTAATCAAATCGAAAAAAACATTGGCTTTCTACAAAGAAGAATTCATCATCGATCAATGATTGATGGATCGTTTGAACAATGTACAAAGAAAAAGGTACAAAGAAAGACCAACATGACCGTACCTGAACCTTAATTGGATATAAGCACGTAACTAAGTTATAACTATCTAAGTGAGAATTGATAAGTTAGTAGTACAGTGACTCATCGTTTAATTTATAAAGATATCCCTGCACGTAGTAACAGCTCATATCAAACGTAGTTAAATCTGAAAATAAAATAAAAAGTAAAGGTATCACGTTACTAGTAGGCCTACTGTTAACCCTTTCACCGATCACTACCATGTAACAGCTTACTCCTTTGAGACCGATAATGCTTCTTTAGAACAGAATTATCCTAAAGTTTCATCTTTAGATTGTTTTCGGGGTATCTGTGTAAATGATCGTGATCCATAGGAATTGATCAGTTAAAGGGTAATTACTATATCTACAATGCGCCTATTTCATTACATGTCACGTTTCTATTTTCGCCTCCAGAGATATCTGCTTTGCAATCGAGATTCCTCCAGAAGATCCTTACTTCGACAGATCATGTCTCAGCTTCGTCCGTTCCATCCAAGTGTCCAACTCAGACTGCCAGTCTGGTAAGCATGACGTCATATTACGTCTGAATTCGGCCATACATGCATACGTAATATATATGATATGATATGATATGGCACCTGAAATATTCTGCAAATAGTAATGTACGTAATTCACAAATATACCTGTATTTACTTTTATAATCCATTAGAGGCTTTTACAGGAGATATATATCTAGCATTATAATTAAATTATTTACCTCCTACGATATCTCCCGAGTAGATTATCATTCCTTATAATCTTGATTTATAGTTTACAGACTGTATTTCGAGATCGTCAACAACGAACCTGACAGTTCTAAATAGGCAGCCATAGCGTTGTCGCAACTGCCATACGTCATGCCTATTGAGCCAAGTAGGCTATTGAAAATGTTCATGTTCATTTAATTTTGCTAATAGGTATCGCAAGTAAGCAAACTGATATTAGTTATACGGTTTTTTTGACAGGGCGTACAGGATGGTACGCCCCTCCAAAGTTCCATATTTCCTGAGTAATATTTGTTACTGAAACTTTTAAAAATTGTTTGACTTTGATTAATCATTAATAACTAGTATTGTTTGTCATCCTCAGCTCCCGTGGAGCAACTGAACCAAATAACAGCGTTCATAGACGGCTCACAGATTTACGGATCCAGTTTGGAGGCACAACTTGAACTTAGGACATTAACAGGAGGTGACTATCTTTTCTAGTACAGCGATCAAAAGGACAGCAGAGTTAGGCAATATCATCATCATCACCATCATCACCATCGTCATCATCATCATCATCATCATCATCATCATCATCATCAATTATTATCTGTTCAGTACAATGGCATCAATATAACAGCAGAGCAGGATTATATTAACACATTAATATAATATTAAACAATACAAATAAGTTACTGATGACACGAAGTGTATAATTATTTGCAGGTCTCCTAAAGACTTCAGCTAACGACCTGCTTCCTGAAGACGACCAACCGAGCTGCCTCATGTCTAGACAAAACGACTACTGCTTTAAAGCCGGTAACGTTGTAAATCTCTTTATAATAGCTGCTTTCGTGATTGTGTAACATGGGGTATCCAAGATGTGGAGGGACCAGTCCCGATTCCACCCACACCAACACTATAGTGTCCTTCTTACCATGTACTTTTATTTGTTTGAGGGTAAACTGATGGAGAGTCGTATGTAGCTTCGATGTATTATGCCCCGCACCAAGTGTCGACGTAATCGTGTCTTTGATATCCAATAGCCGCTGATTATTAATCAATGTGGTCTAGTGGGGTCGTTAAGCAAGCCAACATTATTATTGAGCTATTTCCCGGGTCCGTACCCGTCTTGTTAGAGTTGTTTCCCGCTATTGTACGGTTAGTCACCAACTTAGAATTCAAACTATAATATCAAGACAAAGCCATGCACATATCATGTATTTCAATAATGTCGAGAGTCTGATAAAATTATAAACTGTTTTCATGTTGTTGATAATCAATATTTTAGAATGAATATTTTGTGTTAAACATGTTAACATATGAGTTTTGGAATATTTCCACGTAACAGGACTTTTTATGCGCATTTGACATGATGGCTTCGACCACTGATGCGGCATGACACTTTCACTTTTCGCCTGTATCTTGTATCAGCACTGCACATTGACAGTCATTTAACCTAGTATCATGACTGTTTTAACATGGGGCGGGACGTAGTCAAGTGGTATTTAGTGTCTGCCTGTCGCGGGATGGGTCGAATGATCGATCCTCCACAGCGCAAAACATGTTATGGGCTATTTTCCGTTCCAGCCAGTTATCCACGACTGGTTTTATCAAATTCCGTGGTGTGTACGTACAATGTACAATTAAAAGTCAATGCACATAAATGACCCCTTGCTGTTTTTCGGTAAGAGTAGCCCATGTAGCGGCGACAGCGGGTTTCTTCTGAGACCATGTGGCAAATGTAACCATGCGTCTGACGTCCAATAACCGCTGATTTATAATCGATGTGTTCTAGTGACGTTGTTAAACAAACAAATTTTATCTTTTTATTTTAACAGTGATTGATTAGTGTATGAACGAACAAATTATCCCCTGAACCCTCTCATATAGATTTTGTTATCCCTTTTGTCCTGTCGTGGGCGTGTGATACATCGTTCCTCTAAAGACTAGATTCAAATAATATTATGTAGAGAACGCATCTGTAAACTAGCACGACATTTTTGCTTTTAATATCAGGAGATAGCCGAGTAAACGAACAGATGGCTTTAGCGAGTATGCACACAATCTGGATGAGAGAACACAACAGGATAGCCAAGGAGCTGGCCAAAGCTGATCCTAACCTAGCCGGGGACGACGAAAAACTGTTTCAAGAAACTCGTAAGATCGTCGGAGCAATGCTGCAACAGATTACATACTCAGAGTTTTTACCTATAATTCTCGGTTCGTCTGCTATGAAAAGATATAGAATTCTGTTATCGAGAAACTTTTCAACCGACTACAACACATTGGTTGATCCAAGCATTCGAAATTCTTTTGCAACGGCGGCTTACCGTTTCGGTCATTCCATGATACAGACCATGATGTCACAGTATGACAGAAATTACAACCGCGTGGACGCTATCCAACTGAAAGAAACGTTTGGTAACACCTCGCAAATTCTGATCAACAACGGTGACGGAGTCAATACCTACATGCGGGGTCTCCTGATGGACAACAGCCGGAACGTAGACAGGTTTATGACATCGCAAGTAACCAATCACCTCTTCGAAGATCACTCAGGCAACAGCCTCGACCTTGCCTCCATGAATATCCAGCGAGGACGTGATCATGGGTTACCTAGTTATAATGAGTTCCGAAAATGGTGTCGACTGAGTCCCGTTACGTCATTTGCCAACATGCCTGACCACCCACCTCATGCAAGAAATAAGCTACGGTCTGCGTACAGGTATGGCTGTCTACTTAGAATTTGCGCTTTGACGTTTCATTATTAATTTCGTGGTACATAGATACAAGTACGAATGCATTTCTAAAAATACGGCTTTCAAAAGTTCAATCTGTTCTATTAATTGTCTGCATGCACAACATAACAAAAAACTTTTTGCGCAGAAATCTGTTACCTGATCACCTGTAACCGGATCGTTTGACCTCCGTTTAAAATATCTCGGCATACTACCCGGATATTGATATAGAACGTCAATACATGTTTTGACAAAGTCGATTATTACAGCTAGATTGTGAAACGTTGGAACAATGACATGTTTCTTACTTCAGACACGTCGACGACATCGACCTGTTTCCAGGCGGCGTGTCGGAGAGGCGAGTTCGAGGCGGACTGGTGGGGCCAACATTTCTATGCATCCTGGCCAACCAATTCAGAGCGCTCAAGCAAGGGGACAGGTTCTGGTTTAATCGCGATGTTGGCGATCTTGGATTCAGAAAAGGTACATGGTCTAAAGAACATAAAATACAATCACAACTGAAAATTATTTTAAAGAACATCGATTTGTATAATATTTATGCATTTAATATTATAAAGACTAAATCTTATGTTTGTTAATGCTGTTATGCAAACATTATTGATTACCAGTTCTTTAACTTTCATGATGATTCGACTTCATAAATAGAAAAATTATGTTACTGCTGTATACACGTATTTGGATTTGAGAAGATAAAGTTTATCTCACGCTATTAACATAGATTTGTGAGAAAGTTTTCATTGATAGTTTTGGATAAGATTACGGTTTCCTTCGAATTTGCACGCATCTATATTAAGCGTATACATTTGTTTTAATACACAGATCAGTTGCGGCAAATTAGAAGTGTGCGATTGTCCAAAGTGATCTGTGACAACACCGACACCACATCTATCCAACGTCTGGCTTTCAGAAAAGTGTCACCGTAAGTTGTAAAAGATCTCAATTAATTATTGTTTTTCCTTTGGAAGTGTGTAAATATTTAACAATAAATGAGTCCGTTTGTGGAAGAACCGGATGTGAACATTGAGATGATATTAAATCCTTTCTTTTTATCGCCTGCTACGGGTGAAAGACGTTTCTGTGTCAAGTCCAAAACAGACACACTTCATTAATACCCTATCTATTTTAAAGTATAAAGGTATCATATTTTCAATATCGTTGGAATATTATTATCTTGTGTATATTAATAAAACTTCCCATGTGGTTGCCTGTACTAAGCAAGCTGCTCTGTTATAACATCACGTTTTGTTATGGTTATAATTTTGTCAATCCGTTAACCAATAGGGCACTTCAAAATTATTTTACGGCCTCTTAATTTGGCGTATTATATGGTAACTACAAGTTACAACAATATTGTATTTAATGACGTATCTTTATCGTTTATAGATTTAATCCGCGACTTAGTTGTGATGATCGAAAACTAGGGAAGCTGGATCTCAGCAGATGGGTAGATGGACAACCCAGAAACAATCTTGGACCATGGTCAGAGTGGTCGGCGTGTGTGAATGGCAAGCGTTCTAGAACTCGCCAGTGTCTATCTGGTGGGGCATGCAGAGCACGAACCGAACACGTACAGATGTGCAGGTCACGGGGAGTGTGGGACCCGTGGAGCTCGTGGTCCAGCTGTGTAAGGAGAGTGATGTCGAGAACAAGACAGTGTCTGAGCGGCACTTGTAGAGGAATACACACAAACAGACGGAGGTGCACGGGACAAACAGGATTCAGTAACACGGGTTGGACTGAATGGGAGCAGTGGTCGCCTTGCAGAAATGAAATTCAGACCAGGCGAAGAACTTGTCAAGGAGGCCCGTGCACTGGACAGCGCGTACAGAGATGGTACTGCACAGCTGGAGGTGCGGGAAGATGGTCAGAATGGGGTCAGTGGTCACAGTGCGTGAACCAGGTTCAGTCTCGAGACAGAACATGCGAAGAAGGGAACTGCGTTGGTAGAGGAACTCAGAGGTGGAAATGTGCATCTGATCCTACTGGAGATGTTTGGACTGACTGGGCACAATGGTCTCCCTGTGTTAACGGGGTTCAGAGCAGAGAAAGAACATGCCCGGGAACTACGTGTAAAGGATCCAACATTCAAAGATGGAAGTGTACTACAGGAAGTTGGGAAGAGTGGGGTCAGTGGTCAGCGTGTACTAACCAGGTCCAGGAGCGCACAAGAACGTGCAGGGGCAGCAGTTGTCCTGGTGATGGGACACAGAGATGGAAATGTTCTAGCGACACTGGCAGCTGGAGTTCCTGGCTGAACTGGTCGACGTGCGTACAGGGTAACGAGTACCGAGCACGACGATGCGATGGCGACGCGTGTACCGGAAACAGATCGGAATCTAGGAAGTGTCTAACTGGGAGAAACACTGTTCCTATTTACTGTAAAAGCAGCATATATAGAAATTTTGCGAGCAATTTTTGCCCAAATGGTTAATTACAAGCAGTGGAATCTACTTTATCGTGATATTTTTTTATTATTAAACGTTCATTTCGCCTCAATTTGTTTAATCAGTTTTTAAAAGTGCAAAATAAGCTCTTAATATAATTAATATGATGCAAGTTCTTTAATTTTTAGAAATAAATGTATATTACTGGTTTGTTTGTAACTACATGTAGTCATGTACCACAATGACCTTTGCATACATACATACATACATACATACATACATACATACATACATACATACATACATACATACATACATGAATGCTATGCGGCCGAGAGGTTAGCGTGGTACGCCTGCAGACTGCGGGCGATTCGGTGCCACAGGCTCGAGTCCCAATAACGGCATGCACAATTTGTAACGCTAGAAAGGATTTAATTATCCCCTGTGCCAGTGCGTTAAATA
>JAUTCZ010005242.1:0-13531 GCA_032273805.1 Melanodrymia brightae | reverse complement strand
CAAATTACTAACCCCCACCCTATGCCATGGATCCACACTAGGATGTTTGAAAGGTGGTTTGCCAAACAATGTAAGATAACAATGTGAAAAGGAAAGTATAGCGATAAATAAAAGTCACCAAAAAAGTATGACTAGAAATGAATGGCCAAAACAGGGCTCACTCTGGACAAGAATTTCTTTTAGCCAATTTTCCCAAAATGTTTGTATTGTTCCAAAAAAAATATTAAAAAGAGGCTAATTTATACAAAATATTGTTAGCCAATTACCAAAATGTTTAGCCAATCTTGTAAAAGTTTAGCCATTGGCTAATTTGGCTACCTACAGGGCGAGTCCTGTCAAATTAACAAGATAGTCACAGCTCACACTGGACAAGATTTTCTAAAAATTCAAGTAATTTACAGGAAAATTTTTAAAAATGGGCCAAATTATACAAAACATTTTGAGCCAATTACCAAAATATTTAGCCAAACTTTTAGAAAATTAGCCATTGGCTAATTTGGCTACCTACAGGGTGAGTCCTAGATAGTATTTAGCTTACCTGTTCAGTCGGAGTGTATTCAGGCTGTTTCACTATATGCACTCTGTCCAAAAAACTGAAAAAGTAAAATAAACACATTTAATATTATATACAAAGAAACGCTCAAATTTAGTCGACACAAACTTCAGATTCTGAATATGTATCAGCTTTGATTCTGTGACCCCAAGACTAGAAAATGTCCCCCAAAAAAAGGTTTGTTTATGGTTGCCCGATCGACGTGAAGTTTTTTTTCTATAAAAAAAAAAAGAAGAAAATTTTGTAAATGTTTTCCAATAATAAAATGCTGGAAAACAAAACCCCAAAAAACAAAGATAAAACGTAAACAAAATTCTTTTTGTGGGTCTACGTAGGAAGTAATAAAAACATTTGTTATTATCTTTTGATAATAATTAACCAGGGCTCCTCTGTATTGTATTGGTTAACGCTTCGGGCTTCAGGCTGGTAGGTAATGGGATCAAATCCCATTCGTCGCATATGGGATTTTTAATCCCAGTACCGACTCCAACCAAAAATAAGTGCTCCGCAATGCCCAATGGGTAGGTGTACTTCCACTTACACTGACCAGTGTCCACAATTGGTTCAAGAAAGGCTGTGGTATGTGCAGTCATGTCTGTGGGAAAGTGCATATAAAAGATCCCTTGCTACTTATCAATTTGGAGTAGCGGGTTTCCTCTCTCATATTAACACTAACTTCTGTCATGGGCAGACAGCTGGACTGCATGACCATGACAGACGTGATTGAACCTTAATTGGATATAAGCACGTAAATAAGTTATAACTAACTTGTTTAGATCGTCGATAGTTACCACTCTATACACACTCCAAGTGATTGTAGAGAAAAGGCAATACTGAAAAACATCTGAACCTGAGCTGACCCTAGACGCCCAATACCCCACAAAGCAGTAAAGGCATACATCAGAAACGATGCGGGGAAATATGTTGGACAATCTGGAGAAATCCGAAGGAACTGTACGTAACAGCAAAGTAGTTGTAAGACAACAGTATTGGTGTCAAAATCTGTGAAGAATGGGCTGAGGAATAACAAGGATTACATAAAGTTCAGGAAACTACAGCATAGACAGCAATCCATTTACAGCAGAAGAGAACCTGGAGCAAGTTGATACCTTTACATATACAGTTCGCGTTGAACAAGCAAGGAGATACAGGTGGAGACCATGACAGACATGCTTGAACCTTAATTGGATATAAACCACGTAAATAAGTTATAACTATAACTATTGTCATTAGAATCTTAAATAATATTAATATTATCATAAATACATCTTGAATCGAGAACTTTATTTATGTTAATTGTAATAACAAAAAGTTCCATCAGCCTGAAATATATCACCAATAGAATTAGCTGCGCAAGCACGGTGACATTGGTCTTAAAACTAGACACTGTGCCTTTAAAGGTATCGGCACTCCTGTATGTGCAGGTCGTACTTTTCCGTGTGAACAATAGGCTTTTAGGAATTATGCATACGCTCTGCTGATATTTGATAACACAGAAGTATGTCCGAGATGCAAGAGAATGCGCCATTCCTTTGATATTCTTTCGAAAGGATACTACTGACTTCAACAGAAAAAAACGTATTTGTAAAGCCAATACCATTTGAACAATAGCTGGACAGGTTAGCAGTGGGTCAAATGAAACTGAGACACACAAGGCACGTTCAGTTCACAATTACCCAATGATCTTTAATCGTGAGTGTAGAAATGTTAATGTGATATATAACAGTGAATTATAGCAAGTTCAACTGTACATACATTGTATATGCTGAATGCATGTTATTCACTAACTTCCACCCATATATAACAATCACCAGAACAGGCACTTCAGTACATCATATTTACATTATATTTACATTTTATTTACATGTACAAATAAATGTTTTTTCCAAAACAAATAAACCACATCACAGTGCACAATATATAAATAAAACCACTTCATCACTATACACCTTAAAAGAACCATCTTATTGCAATGTACTATTTATAACTAAAACCAGCTTATTATATATAATACTGCAAATAAAAGTTTTCGAACACCTCATAGAATTGAAAACACGGGTAATATGTAATAAAACTATCCAATATTGATGAATCATAATGCATATATTTTTTGAAAAAAAAATATTTTGCAATTTAAAAAATTTCTACTGATTCTCACCATAATATTGTATCAACAAAACAAGAAAAACATGATTATTATTAAAATTTATTACTCTACATTTATATGCATTGTCACAGCCAATATGATATAAAAAACGTAAGTATACATAATAAAACTTCCATATTATTTTAGACACACATAATATTGTGGTTAAAGTCTGAAAAGTGTCAAGGTGGTATATTGACTACATTCCCCCTTCACACTTCCACACTTCTTATGCCACTCATTAAACCTCAACTTTACCCCAAAACAACATATTGAGACATCTTTTAGAAATCGTGTATAAATGTCAATGTATTTCACAATCAAAACAAAGTTAGGATTGGGTTTGACCCTCTCTCTCCCCCTTTTTAGTCCTAACATAAAGCGCTGATCAACTGTGGACTGATGTTTTTACACGAAAAGCAATCTGAACTTGATATCAAACAAAATATCTGTTAATCTTACCCTGGTTATTTCCCTTCTTTGGATAGGACTAACGCTGATACGAACAGTCTTTAATACCTGAGTCACAAACGCTAACGTTTGTTTGTTTAACGTCACCACTGGAACGTAGTGAATATTAATCAGAGGTTATTGTATGTCAAACGCACGGTTATATTGACACTTAGTCACGAAGGAAACCCGCTGTTGCAACATAGGCTACTCTTGTTCGAATAACAAGGAACTTTTATGTGCACTTTCCCGCCGAGAGGATAGAACACATCACGGCCTTTGATAGACCAGTCGTGGATCACTGGTTGGAACGGGAAATAACCCAACGGGTCCTCTGAGGAGCATAACAAACGATGCCCTGGTTGTTTAAGTACGGAAAATCCAATATTCAATTGTGATGTAGAGCACTTTCTTTTACACTGAGCTACACCCCTCCCAGAATCATAGAGATATATAAACGGTTGTTAATTAGGATACGTTTAATTAACCAATTAAAGGCTAAAGGATGTTAAATATTCGACGATAATTTCGATACATACTCTCCAAATTACTCTAACAAGGGATTTTACATAATATGCATATTTTGGTATAGTCCATGCATGTACCTAGAACAGATGTTCAATAACCAGATGAGTCAGACAAACATACATCAGGTTATTGGAAATCGATACTCGGTACATGCATTTTGCGGCAACCTGGACAGTACAGACCACGGTTTTTTCGTCAATAGATATCCATCCTGCAATAATATCACACCTCAAGCAAGTGCGCTAACCACTGTAAGAACAGCTGCCTTGCGCTCAATAGGGCGAGCGTGTACTATCATATCACATTCGTTTATTTTAGATGCAAACACCGATGACAAAACGTTTTGTATCGGTAGCAGAACGTTCAACTTATTGAACGTAACGCTGACGTTCAGCCAGAACAAAAAGGGAGATAACTCTGGATGTCTGCCAACAATATTACTCAGTACATAGTTATCCGCTTTGTTGTAGTAGCATTATTCCTGCAGTAAAACAATATTTTGAGTAAAATAAAAGGTTTATAGTTTTGAGTTACTCAGTTATTTCGACACATCATGGTCTCTGTAAAATCCTACTACCGCCACCGATTAGCAGCAAGGGATCTTTTATATACACTTAAACTTTTCTACAGATAGGATACAACAAACCACAGCCTTGTTGGAAAGGAAAAAAACCCTAATGAGGTTCTAAAAGATAGTTTGTTCGTTTAACACCACTGGAACACATAAGCTACTCTTCTTCGAATAACAACAAGAGATTTGTATGTGTACTTTCCCACAGACAGGATAGCACATACAACGGCCTTTGGTGGACCAGTCGTGGATTACTGGTTGGACATAACCCAATGGGTCCAGTGAAGAGGATCGATCCGTCGATCTATCGAACCTCAGACTGACGCTCGTGCTGAGCTATGCCCCGCTGCCCTTGTGTACGTGTGAATGCACCTATATAATTATTATGTACTATACACACATCCACATATTTAAACCTGTTTACAGAGGTCACCTGCTTACAATGGCCAATTTGATTAGGTCCTTGGTGGCCTTCATGGGCAGTTTTGACGGCATAATTTATGGTATACACTAACATTTAATCATGCAGATATGCTTTATGGTAGATGGAAAGAACAGTGTTTGATCTTTCTGTGGCACGGGATTAAACCAGATTACTAATAGACGCTAATGTAGCTTATATAATTATTGTCGCCAAATCCCGTGGCACGATTCCTTTCATGAAATACAATGTATACTAAATATGAAATATAAAATGTATATTTACCAGTAATTACCTATATAATATTGAGAATCGAAGTCTTATAACTATTATATATCCGTTATATATCCGTTATATATCAATACCTGCACATAGGGCCTACATGTGCACTATACCATTATCGGTAAGTATTAAATTGAATAGTATATATGTGTAGTATTAGCGCACTCATTGTTAGGGATAATGTATTTTTGTTTACAGGTGTTAACTGTTAGGTCACTTGCTACAATAATGCTTTTAATACTGGGAGTTTTGGGTATCTGTCGTGAGTGGACGGTATTGTTTGTCTCTTCCACTCCACTAGACTTGCTTTCACATACGTATTGACATGTTTCCCCGGCCTTTCCATAACTGGGTACTTGATCTTTATGGGTGTGTTTGTCTAGCGCAAGTAGACTGAAATGACGATCAGATTAACGCATAATGTACAGGGATGCCTTTATCTGGCTCAGATTGAATTTTCTTGCTGGGTTTAGATATAGGGCTGGAGTAGTTTGTGTGTGTGTGTGTGTCAAACTGTCTGTGTCTATCTGGCTGCCCGAACCCCCCCCCATCCCCTTTCTCTCCCTATTTATCTATCTATCTGTCTGTCTGTCTGTCTGTCTGTCTGTCTATCTATCTTTCTCTATTTTTGTTTGCATGCAGACATTTATTCAAATTACAAATAAGTACCGTATGTTAGTTTCAAAGAATGTGTCTGTGAACACAAGATGTCTGCTTCCCTGTAAACTTGTAAAAGCTACAAAAGTCACGCGATATTTACCCTATAGAACTTTCTTAATATAAATTATTTAAATTAATCTTTAGGGAACTTTGGCAATAAGGACTAATGGCCAGTCCAGCTGCTCATAATAACTGTTACGTATATCTATAGGCTTACAGTACACCAGGGCATAATACATCGACAGTAATCAGCAGATAATTAGGTTTAATCTTTTAGACATACCCTTAATCCCTTGACACTGGATTATATATATATATATATATATATAATATAGAGTAAAACTTGTAATTAGGAAAAGTGTGCCCAATGCTTCTGTGAATTATCTGTAATATGTTTCCATTCATGCTGGATTAAGATAACAAATACATTACAATATTTTGCTATATCGGGGCAGCACCCTCTGGAGGAGCTGGGGAGGAAAGCCACTGCCTCACACCGAGAATCAAAAAGAAGAAAAATTCAATGTATTTTATACGTTATTTGTCAGAGTTATGCTAATTTTAATAATTTTATGCCCCAGATAACTAGAAATAGTATTCCAGACCATTCAAACTTCAAATTGTTCTGTCGTACTAAAATATTACCCCTATCCCTCCCGGCCACCCTAGAATTCGGGTCAGGGTACGGACTTGTGTATATCTAACACATACTAGTGTATATAAGTATTCCATGGGAGAGAACCGAAGCCATCAGATCTTTCTACAAGATTATATACTGAATCACTAATGGAATAGAAATTTCTGCAATTTGTATTGTTCGCGACATATTTTCATGTTCATTTGTTTTACTGCATTTGGATGGCCAAAAAGAATATTACTATTTATGAATACATGCATACACACATTTTCTCTTTTTAAATTAATTATAGTACATTTTGTTCCAATTATATATACATGTATACAACAATATCAGTATTGTACGAAATGATATAAGCGCAAACATCAACTCTGCTTACAAAAGATCTTTTGAGTTTTAACAATAGTGACAGCCGATTTAGTAATTATTCGCTGATTTAGTTATTATTGGCTGATTTAGTTATTATTCGCTTGTCATGTTATGTACGATCGCGTTTGTAAGCCGTCCTTTCAACATGGTCGTTTTAGTTGTCAATAATCCTTCGGGTGAGTTCACACAACTGCAATAGTATAGTTGGGTATGGGGCATTTCATGGTATTTGTCACGTCCGTCACGATTGTTTTTCATCATTTTGGTTAGTTAAGACAAAACGCTATGTTGTTAGATTATTCAACTGTAAAAATTTCCAGTAAAAAAAAAAAAGAAATCTGATCATATTTGCACTTATTTACATAACAAGGAGAAACAATCTTGACGGACGTGACAAATACCATGAAATGCCCCGTATTCAGAAGTACTTGGCTGGCAAATCAAATGGATATTGTGTAACGATTTATTAGACCAACTTTTGTGACAGTATGCCTTTAAATGTAGAACATCAATGTTAATGGTTTAACATACACGTATTTGACTAATATAAAGGCGACACAAATGCATGATCGTGTGTTGCCGCTGTCTAGATTGTAAAATTGCTATGGTATCTTTTTTTTAAACTGAGTTGACAGTCAGCGATACTTGTTCATTATGGGTGATACTTTGGCGAAATATATGTAAAAAGCTATGATACTTATTTAAAGAACAAATGAACTTATTTTGTTTAGTTTTTACCTATATACCAAGACACATTAAAAGGATTTAAGTTAGGATGGATTGGTCACAGATTTTAGTACCAAATATTTCTCCTCTGTTGCGCATGCGTGGTTTTGGCGAGTTATTCGTACGACATGTAACAAGCACTTTTACATAACATAATACAATTTTGACATTTCTGTTGATGTTTAGAATCATATAATGAATGTATTCAATGACATGTATGTAGAGAACAAGGACAGTGTTTCCTCCCGCTTTGACACTTCATCATCAAGTGATCGTGATTTATCCTTCCAAAATGATGATTGAGTCTCTTTACACCACAGGTACACTAACCGCAAACAAATCCGCAAAAAAACTGATAGCCCCCCATGAATAATAAGTGTTAATATAATTGATTTTAAACGCTCTCTGTATCCTGGTGTACCTTCCCTTTTTGTTGTTCTCAACATGAAGTAAACACGTTGGACATTTCTCCTAGAAAGCTCGACGAAAAAATGCATTCACCCATGGCTATCTTCTGTTCCGTTAAGTATATATCACTTGACGATACACTATAGTTCTTTTTAACTCGCTCCGTAATCTATAGCCTACCCCCAATGATAATGAGCAGCGTGGAGTCGACCAAGCTGAAATAATCGCGACGTATGCCCATAACAAATCACATCGGTAAGCTGGTGGAACATAAGTAATGATCAAAGGTCTGAATAGATCTGAAATGTGAAGAGATTGACATGGTGATATGCTCGAGCTCTGTTTAGGGTATCGGTGGACTCTGAGTGTGCTATACAACCGTCGTACGTGTTGTCCGTGCATTGCTAGTTACCGTGCGTTACAGTGATAGCCATGTCAACAATCCAGTAATTATAGGCACCAATAAAGGAAGTCATTGTATGTAAACTAGCAAAGGGGGTTCGTATGGGTGGAGGAATGGTTGTCAGAAGAGTACATTAAACGAGCTAACATGCATGTATTATCAAATTTAAGTCCCAAGTAAAATCATTTTCATTTGTCACGAGGTTTAGCGAGTGAATCTGAAATGCAACTTATTTTACCAAGAACTTGATAAATATAATACATAGCAGCTAGTTTAATATTCTATATATTAGGTTAGACCCTTCATTGTGAAACTCTTTTCAAAACAGTTCACGTCGATTTAACTCTGAAAATACAGACGAAAAGTAGTTCTACTCGACATGCATGATGCCATGTTCACTATATGTCACGTCATATTTTGGCTGCATTGATTTTAACAACCCAATCAAATGATACGTTATACCAATGTTTGGTGAGAACTTATGATATATATTTCCCATGTTATAGTGCCAGCGGTAGTAATAATCAGTATTTTAATCTGAGGTGGTTTCACTTAGTAATTCCATTTTGGAGCGGAATCTCACTAAGGTACACGAGGTTGAATAATCGAAATTCCCAGTAGAACCGTTGGTGTTTTTCAGTTCCAATATCTGTTCCACGACTAATACACCACGTGCTGCCAGAAGCCAAGACCGTTCAATGGTAAAACAAAGCAATATGTTGGATATCGTTTGAAGACATCTGATTTGCTGCACCATGGTGATGACCTGATTGACCCAGTTACGGCCGTTCTTTAAGACTCCTGATTGGCTGTTCTGGTGGAGCCAGCAGATTTCTACACCTGTCTCAAGTTCGTTCTTTTCGTTTTTGAAAATCATGTCAGTCATATAGGCTAGATTATTTATTAAAATGTGTTGTACTTGCATGGAAAACACGCTTATTCTACAATAAACACCCAGCTGTTTTAGGGTAGGAACAATAATACTACATGTACTATATCCATATTCGTCAAGTCCAGCACACAGTGGAGAGGACCTTTGTACGAATTAGGGAAGTATACTTTTCTCGTTCGTTAAATTTTGGTGAGAAATCCGAGTTGATGAATGCATCTATCGTGTTTAATATCTTTCGCCTCTGACACCTCGCTTGATATTTTCGTCATCTGCGTCAAACTTGAGGAAGTTGCTCAAGCCAATAAAACAGCCAGCCAACATGTTATTCCCAATGCAACGGGGGGTGAGATGTCAGATTGACCCGGCAAAGTCATTTTGAACATTTTCAGTGATCACAACAGAGGATTTTGCTGAGCAGTTTTTTCACGTGTGCGCTAAACTGCTGCAGTGATAAAATAGTTATTCGTGGCACTTTGCATAGTACGCTGACCTTTAGATACTTGTGGTCGTGGATCTTACAACTCGTTTAAGAGCGTGTCTTTCTTTCTTTCTTTCATTTACTCATTGGATACGTTTTTAAACAATATTATTGGCTGTAAGATATAATAATGTATAATATCACTCATGTTTTTGTTCTATATACCAGTATCATATTACGTTCATGATCAAATGGTGAGCGTAGATATTTTTGGAAACCAAAGAACTCAACCTCATTTCACAAAAATGAACCCTCTTCGTGAAATATTGTTTATTTTAACACACTTCGATTCAAGTTTCATTACGTATACAAGTATTTACGATATGCATGTTATTTGATCCAGGTGACCCACGCACTGAGGAAGAGTCTTATCTGTACTGTGGTGAAACAAGACCACGCGGTTTAGCGTTAAGAAGAATTGACAACTGATTTGTTCCGATCATGTTTAGGCAGGCGACGATCAGAGCGCTACAGACACTTTGTTATAACAATCCTTGCTCCGTGCTTTATGCTACCCTGCATAGCGGAACTACTTTGTGTTGATTTGACATTAAAATTTATGTTCTCTAAATATAGCGTTTTACAGGGAGGCGCATTACGCCTATTAATTATTATTTGCCGTATTATGAAAGGAGAGGAACGTTTATTTAATGTCATGTTAGCATGGTTATTAGGTATCAAATGAAATATATAGGGGTTACGGAGACTTTTAGAATGTTTTTTTGTACACAAATGGGTCGGCACATACCACGACATTGAATGTCACGGGTGGTCGGGTGGTTGATCAGGTTCTAGGGTGTCAAATGCCCTTAGGATCAGTGCAGTCATTGGTTGAAATGGGGAAAAACAACAATAAACGGATCTACCGAAGAGTAGATAAAAAGATCAAGTTTGTCGTTTAACGATGCGTCCGCTATAACAGCTTGCTCTGAATGTGGACGTTAAACAATTTGACCTTGACCTCGTTTAACGAGACCAGAGAGCACTGATTAATTACTTATCGGTCACTGGGTGTTAAAGACATGATGCTGGTCTCAAAAGAGATCAGCATCTGCCACACAGTCTATTATTTTTTTGATAGCATCAAGGAATATTTTACATGCACATACCACAGCCACTAGCTGGAACGAGAGAGAAAAACAGACGGGTGTAGTGAATTTACGTAAGAGTGCCGATTCTTTGATATCACGTACCCAGGCGGACGCTCTTTACTACTGGACCAGCATGTTCCAATAGACTATCCTGATGGCTATCACAACTAATATATCATTGGACTATTGGATACATTTCAACCCATCCAGACATATTGGATGGTGTTGTCGAAGACTCTGTAACTTCAGATATATGCGCGACAGTGTTCTCAATTCCAGAATTGGGGGGTGGGGGGGGGGGGGCTGGGTTTACGGTGGAACTGAGAACACACTCCGACACTCGGTCTCACTGCTCTCGGTTCCAGATAGGAGAAGAGGGAGGGGGGATGCTCGAGACAATGGTCTGAGTTTAATTTATTTTGAATCTTTTGTAACAAAACTGGTGGATCCATTTTTTATATTAATATAAACGTTAAAAACTAATACATGTTAGTTGGTTATAACTTATTTACGTGCTTATATCCCATTAAGATTGAATCACGCACTCTGTCATGGTCACGCAGTCCAGCTGCTTCGACTGTCTGTCCAGGACAGAAGTTAGTGTTAGTATGCTAGAGGAAACTTGTTACTCTTGATGAGTAGCAAGGGATCTTTTATATGCACTTTCCCACAGATAGGACTGTATACCACTGGTCGGTGTAAATTGAAGTATGCCTATCCACTGAGCCTTGCGGAGCACTCACTCTGGCTTGAAGCCGGTACTGAGATTAAAAACCCCATATGCCACCAATTCCATTTGAACCCAGTACATACCAGTCTTAAACCTGTTCGGTTAACCACTGCTCCACGGATGCTGGTAGCGCTTTGTCAGTCAGTCAGACAGACAGACAGACAGACAGACAGACAGTCAGTCAGTCAGTCAAGGTTTTGTTGAGGATGCCCCTGTCCACTTAAGGTTCAGGCACCTCTCCTCATGGGCACGGTCCGCCATCAAAGGTCGGGACCCAATGTCGAGGCTGTAGGCCTACCCATGGGGAGATCAAATCAGCGTTTATAGAATGTGCCGCTACATAGGGTCGGCCGGCCTTGTATCCGATCAACACTGCTATGAATTGAATTGAGGTATTTGGCCAATTGCCTGACTTCGATGAACCTATTGACTGACAGTCACATACTTGGCATTGGACGCTGGACTAATTTCCTCACTGAATATGGATTATATTGGCGTTATTGCTTGATTTACATCATGTTCTAACATATAGATAGGTAAGTTATACACTTACTAGCTATAGGCCTATAGTATAACTATTATACTAAACATTCTGGGCTTCTAGCAATTAATATGCTGTTATTCAATGTCGTGTGTTATATATTTTCGTGATACCTAAGACGTGCATGAATCGCAATTTAGAACGTAGATGTTCAGGAAAAGAGTGTCGGTTAGACTCCATTGGAAAACATAAATGTAATAATATAAAAAAACTTAATGCGCTTATTTTTCGTCTTGTAATATTTTATAGCCTTTTCCACTATATTGTTATATATTATATTTGTTGGTTTTCGATACCTGACTTCTTCCAATCAACTCCGCGGCCCAATGGGTCAAAGGATCGATCCTCCTCATGGAATCCGTTGGGTTATTTCCCGTTCCAACCAGAGGCCTATCAAGACTGGTACACTCCTGACTATGGGAAAGTGCACGTAAAAGATTCCTTGCTGTTATTCGAAGGGTAGCCTATGTTGCGGTAGCGGGTTTCCTCTATGACCAAGTGTAAATATAATCGTGAGTTTGACATCCAAAAGCCGCTGATTATTAATCAATGTGTTCCAGTTGTGCCGTTAATCGTTTATCGATAGTGCATGCTTCTTCTTCCTCTATATTTTTAACGCATCTTCTTTGGCATAAAAACATGGATTCGAGGCTACTAGTAATCGTCATTACATGTCTACTCACTCTTTGTATGGCAGACCATTTCCATCATCCCCTTATTATATTGTGTGTGCTTTGTCTTGGTCTTATTGTGTCACCTATTATAGTTGTTGCCATGTTATTAGATGACACACGATGTGTATAGTACTTAGCATCTGGTAAAATTTTGTTTTTTCTTCGTCTGTACATGTAATTTGTTTTTATTGACGTAACTGTGCCATGTAGCCTATGTATTAAATATCATTTTACAGTAAAAATAAAAATTCACAAAAATTAAAATGCTCCTCAGTTCTTAGACGTATATCAATCAGTAGGTTAGTTTTAAAACGAAGAAAAAGGGTTCGAATGAAATACATTGTACGTATTATATGTATTGTGGAAACACCATAATAAGCCATGCACAGCAATTGTATTGTGAATGAAACACGTGGCAATGAAAAGAATACATCGAGTGTAATGCATTATACAAATAATCATTTGATACTGCATGAAAAGACATTTCACTACGCCTTATAAACATGAGCGTACGCTAGATATACAGCTCACAAGTTTAAAGTATATATACATAAACAACATTGAATAGCGAAATAGGTGTTTTGTAATAAATTACGTGACGGCAATCCCAAAACGATTCAGCGTACAATACATTAATTGAGCTCAACGTACCGTTAGACCACTCGATATTGCGTGACTGTCGAAATACTGTTAGTAAACATATGTGTTCTAATGTCAAGATGTATTTGTATACACACATCTCAGCCATACCGTTTGTAATGTAAATTGTGTGCTCAGCTGTTCAAAATACTGTACTCTGTTTTTATAGCTTTATTCGTAAAATTAATAAACACACACTTGAAGGAAAAGTAAAGTTTGTTTTATTTAACGACGCCACTAGAAACACATCGATTCTAAATCAGCGGTTATTGGACGTCAGACGCATGGTTATATTGACACATGGTCACAGAGGAAACCCGCTGCCGCCACAT
>JAUTCZ010005131.1:0-13533 GCA_032273805.1 Melanodrymia brightae | reverse complement strand
TTTTGTGTGCAAAAATCCAACATGGCCGACTTTCGAACTTCTGTAAATGTATACAACGAACTACTGATATAACGAACTAATGTTCCTGGTCCCTTGCAGTTCGTTATAAGAGTACTTTACTGTATATTTATATATATATACACATGTATGTATGTATGTATGTATGTATGTATGTATGTATGTATGTATGTATGAATGTATGTATCTATCTATGTATGTATTTATGTATGTATAATATGTCCTATGGAAACCTATCTATTGTATTAGCTGCAACAAATTATATTTTGTGTATTATTATTATATGGTTATTATATATTATATATATGCCCCACCCCCCAAGAAACGTGATCGCCCCACCCCCCCCCCACCCCATCCTGGCTACTGGCCCGAAGGGGGATGGTCATAGTTGACATAGGCGGATTTCGCTAGTTTTACATTTATTTGTGAAGAACAACTCCAAATTAATTGGAAAAAATTAATTCAAATTTATTTACAAAATTATGCAATAAAAAATCCACCAAGATTAAAAATTCATATGTGAGACTTTCATTAAACTAGTCTAACAATAAATCAATGGAAAATTCCACACAAAGTCCATGTCACAGGCTAAATATAGCGGACAACATAGTTGGAGGAAAATGAAAAACTCCAAGAATAATACGGAAAAGGATTCCCCTTATTGTGTACATGTAGCCTACTACTAACTGGCATTATTTTATTATAATATTTTGTATACTTATTATTAAATGATTGTCTAACGACACCCCAGCACGAAAAAAAGACATCGGCTATTGGGTGTCAATATATGGTATAAATGAATGAAAATCAGTGTATAGAGCTGATATGTAAATCATATATGGTAAAATCTACAAGCAATAGTAGATTTTGTATACAAGTATACTTTAAGGTACACACTATATATTACTACGACATAAAAATCAATAAAATATTTTGGCGGAAGACTATGACCATCCCCATCATTACTCCATATGAATAGTAATTTACAAGGTAATGACATATATTATTATACTGATAATATACTATATAATGTATAGTAGTGGATAAATCAATAAAGAATTTGAAAAAAGGAGGTTAGCGTAGGTTCTATGGTCCGAGTCTTTGGGACCGGAATGTTAAAACATTGCGTTTACACACTTTTTAGATGGTTTTCATTCAAGTTTACGATCATTATCTTCATCTCCAGAAACGATCATTACATCGTATTTGATAACACCTCGGGACGTGTTCAAAAGAACCCTGAAAAGTAAATGCAAATATAATATAAATTATTTATGCATATTAAAAACATTTATACAATTAACGTGCTATTTGTTTCCAACATCATTTCGAATTTTTTATATAACAAATATTCACGCTGTTTATTTGAAGAAATGGCTATTATTAAAACTGGTGTGCATTGGTGGGTCATATCTATTCAAAGCTGTATGATAAAAGGGATGATATCAACTTTCCAATCGTCAATTTCCCTTTTATGTTGAGCAATACTCCATCTGCTCCAGCACAACTTCTGAGATACTTCAGGGAATGTTCATTATATGCTGATTTTAAGAATCGCCATGTCTTTCTGGCTCAGAAGTTGTTTCATCAGGGTTATACCATCCATGGATTGGTGAAAACTTTCAAAACGTTCTATACATGTAGACATTCAGAAATTATTTCACGATATGATATGGATGATGACCGTTCCAACACCTTACTTTGGCGTGTTTTACGTATTTTTATAGTTCGATGAAGACAGCGGACAGGCAATATGGCTGTGCTTACGACGAGTGCCACTGGTGGAGCAGGATACGCTCAACTTTCGCGAACACCTGGTATTATCACTGTTTTAGCAGTGATTCGTACGCAACTCTACTTTGATGCAGTATCCCTTCGACACTGCCTTGTGTAAAGATATGCATTTCGCCATGTCATTGTTTTGTCGCTTAAATCCACAATTGTATTTTATAAGATATTACGAAGCATTGCACACATGAATAATAAAATGAACTACGTACAATATCAGTGCTATGCCAAGACCACTGAATCCGGCCATTAGAAGGAAGACTGCGCCCGGTGTCGTTTCTAATGTCGCCTCATAGATGGAGTTGAAGAGAACCGTGGAGACTACGACGGTTATTGTTTCTATGACAGCCAGACTGGCGAATAGAGCTCCTGCATTAAACAATTGATGATACATAATTATTGAGAAAGAAATATATTTTATTATTATAACCTGGCATACGTATTTGGTCTCGTCAATATTTTGTCGTTTAGATTATCATAATATGTCTACATTCAACGAAGGAAGTTAAAATTTAACATTATTTCACTGATCCCTAATTAAACAATATTGACATGTATACCTTGTTCCGACTCGGTGGCCATTCTCGACATTGTTGCTCTGAATAGCGGTGATGTTGTGCCAGCAAGCAAAGCTACTAGAGGAACTGGAAATAAAATCATGATTATAAACAATATTTGTACGACAAAAATAGCGTATTTCTATATTTTCAAACTGTACAAAACAAGCAATGAACAGGTACTTAAAACCACCAGTGTATAAATATTATTATTATTGACAACATTTATAATTATTTACATATACAGTATATAGACACAGAACGTATTTGTTGCAATAGTAATGTTAAAATTGGTATTATAAGGAACTTAAATCTATCCTTTCAGACTAGAGAACACAAGATATTTCTTTTAAGATATCTCCTAAGAAAATAGTATCTCACCTAGATACATCATCCAGTCTGTACTTGAAAATGACTCGAGTACCAATGATGCTAAAGCAGACAGCATCCCAATCATTGCTATCATCTCGTCCTTACAACACGGGTGCAGGATCTTGATGGCCAGGACGCTGCTTATTCCGAGAAGAAACAATTTGATAGCATTATAGTACCCTATTTTCATGGCATCCCAGCAGAGCGGCATCCCAAGCTGAAAGAGAGTTTCCACTGTACCTTTGTCAAACACACTGACCACAGCGCAAAAATACACAGCAAGGCAAATTATGTACTTCGTGCGGCGTTTGCTTGAGCTTTTGTCAACGTAGAAGTTTAATGTTTTTAATATATTTTGTTTGAGTGACCAGTTGGAATTTTGCCGTTCTTTTAGTGTTTCTGGTAGAACGAAAGCCACGACCAAAATATCAGCTACAGTCAGAATGACCATTGTTAACGCTGGAAGGAAAAATCCAAAAGTGCTGATGAAATAACCGGTGATCAATTGCCCAATTACGGCTGCCAGGGCCATGGATCCATTTAAAACTGCTATGGCTAAAGTTCGACTCTGTTCAGGATTCGTACTATCGGCCGTATAGGAATATGAAGCCAGGAAAAAGGTACCAGCTGATCCACTTAGTCCATCTATGACTGATCCAATAAACAAATAATTTAAATCTAAACGCCATTTTATTACCGATAGTATTGAAATTCCGTTAGCTAAAAATCCCAGCAATGGAAGTAAAAAAATCACCTTTCTTCCGAGAAAGTCTGAATACGACCCGATCACGAGGTTGACAAATACTGAGGGAATTGACGAGCATAGTGAAAAATACAGGAGTGTTCTTGTCGACTTCTTCTGAACAGCATCAAGTTCTTTGCGGATGAAATCAGAACTGTTGCCACGGCATGTAGCTGTGTCGGAGACGTTTGATAAATTCCTATGCAACTCCTTCACCCTGTAATGGACATACTGACTTTGAAGCGGGATGAATGCCATTCCAGCGCATACGTAGATTCCAATGAGCAAGGTCAAGGACACGGCTGCTCTCACAGACGATGGTGTGTTAATTTTCTTTTTGTCGTCTGCATCATCTGCGCCATCGTCGTCTAGCAAACAAATGCGATCGTTTATAAATCCATCCGTCATTTCATCAGACATTTTGGCCAATAGTTCTGTACAATTTGTGATTACTCTCTGATGTTATACATATCTGATTTTGCCTAAGCTGAGAAATAATTTAAAATTGAAATCCCTTAGCATTAATAGCAACTTGTTAACGACGGCTGTCCCATGAGTGAATAATATGAGCAATCGTACCAGACAGCATAACGTGTATAATTATACCCGCTACCGTATTGTTCATGGCAACAGCTGACATGTACTATTCTAAATTATATTCATACGTACCAGAATACGGAACTGTAACATTTTATATAACGTTCATGGTCAGTTAACGATGTATGCATAGATATATATATATATCTATATATCTATGATAATGATTACAAAACACCATTAATTAGTTAGTTAATGTTCCGCGTGTGCACAAATACACATGACATTTTTTGTATGCAAACTATTGGTTTTAGATATTAACCTGGTCGAGGACACGTCATGCATATGGTTGCCAATACTATTTAACCATTTATAAGCAGAGGAATGCGTATAGATGTAATCCATAAGATGTAACTATTAGTGAATATAAATAAATGTACCTTGTTAATAATGTGTACTTACAAAGTTACGTATGGACACCAACATTGCTAAATACCCACATTTTATGTAAATTCTCCATAATGTAATCTTTAATGATATGTACATATTAGATCTGTAACCAATGAACGGCATGTTTACGGTTAATACATTATTGTATTGTATTGTATTGTATTGTAGCGAGAATTATGTTACAAATAGCATTAAGTAGCTACACAAACAACTAGGCATTGTGTTTAACTTGTGTACAGGAGCAGAATATAGTTTTAAAAAAACATTTAATGGTTTTTTTTACCCTAAACATGTAAATATATTATTGCCAATGTAAGTCATTGGTGCTATTACTTTATTTAAACACATGTATTTACTTCCATACAGTCGGTATAACCCTGAAGAAACAATTTCTGAACCAGAAGGATATGGCGTTGCATGACGTTATATAACATGTAGACGCTTGCCGGAGAAAATGGAATAAATAGCTAGTATCTAGGGAAATTGACTGTTGGTTAGCGAAGGTCTATGTAACAGGCTACACAGAACGATATAAGTACGTGTACAAAACAAGTTAAAAAGAACTCCAAGCGGGACTCAACTTAGACAACTCGTATAAAAGTAAGGGGGTCATATTTCATAGTTAGTTAGTTACGTGCTTATACCCAATTAAGGTTCAGTCAAATCATGGTCACGCAGTCCAGCTGCCTCGACTGCCTGCCCAGGACACAAGTTAGTGTTAGTATGATTGAGGAAACCCGCTACTCTTATTTGATAAGTAGGGCCTAGCAATTAAGGGTCTTTTATGTGCACTTTCCCACAGACAGGACAATACATACCACGGCCTTTGTTAAACCAGTTGTGGCTCTGGGTTGAGCCGGTAATGGGATTAAAAATCCCATATACACATGTATATGCCATGAATGGGATTCGAACCCAGTATCTACCAGTCATAAATCCGACGTGGTTAACCACTAGCCGCGCTACGGAGGTCGGTTCATATTTCATAACTATTCGATAGAACTCCACCCTAGAGTACTAACCAACCTCGCTACCAAGGGAAAACAAGTGTATGTCAAGCATAACATTCTATATTTTCATTGGTCGATTAAATTACTTCCTGGTTATACTACAAAATCTCCACAGTCAATACATGCAGTGTTTATTAACACTCTGTCTTTTCAAAGTGGGATTCCCCATAGAATCATGCATGAGAACACGCACTCTTGGCACGGATTATAGACAAGGAAGTATGTTGAAGCCTGTACACATCTAACAAAAATAGTTCATCGTTCAACGATAAACATACACAGACGTCTACTGCTGGTGGACTACTAACAAAAATGACTGTAAATGATATATATGCTTCAAAAGAGTGACATGTAAGTCTTCATTAATATAGGCCTACACATTCTATGTGTATATTGCATTCTAATTCATGTTGGTTATATTCTAAGGGAATCTCCGCCTAAGTCTATGTACATAAATTACATTGTTACCCATCCTTTTTTGCATTCTAATTTACCATTCGTCATATTACAATATTCTATGTAGGCCTATGTATATTTCTTTTTAATTCATGTTGATTACATTCACAGTATGTATATAAATTACATTGTTACTCATCTTCTTTGCATTCTAATTTTAACCATTCGTCATACTGCTTTATTCTATGTACAATCATTAGATTCAGGACTATTTACCGACATCATTGCACTCTGTAATACCGCTATATTCTATGTATGTTATTACATTGTTACTTGTACAAAACCATCGGTGCTCAGTCGGACGCTATTGCGTTAAGGAACTTGAGCTACGTCCCGCTTCTGGTCACCGTTTGACCACTCTTAAACAGTAGGCCAAATATATTTTAAATTAAAATGTCGTATTCAACAATGCGAACATGTATAATACATTCCACGCTATCACATAAATAATAACATTAACTGCAATAAATTTGTTATATTATTTCAGTAATTTGGCTTACAGTACAGAATGTCACACAGTGATGAAGATGACATGGCTGGGAAAAGGCTACTCGGGTCCATAGAAGATGAGCTATTGGTGTTCCCCCAGAACCACGCGAAACGATTCCTGCTAGTTGTATTAGTTGTGTTCGGCTATTTCTTTGCATATGGCATCTCAATTCCAATTATATCATTCTATGTCTTTGACAAGACCAGCGCTTTCTACGCACACAATATCAGTTCTTCGTCGCCTTGTGGGAACGAGACCACAAACAGCACTGTTGAAAAGCTCATTCAGAAGGAAGTAGCCGAAACGTACCTAATACTGACTCTGGTTTGGCTCTTGCCCAGCGTATTTCCATTAGTATTTCTTGGACCTTCTATAGACAGAACTGGAAGGAAGAAAGGACTCCTCGTTCCAATGGCCGGGTCAATGATCAAACAGATCATTTTGATAGTGGTCGTCAAATGTTCGCTCCCAGTCAACTACATAATTATAGGCCAATTTGTGGAAGGAATTTGCGGAGGATTTGGAACCGTATTGATGGCTGCATTTGCAATGGTGGCAGATCTGACCCCACAAGGGAAAACTCGAACTTTGCGAATAACGATAATTGAAGCTACCAATGCAATTGGCGTTTCTTTGTCCATAATTTCCATTGGTTTCTGGCTGCAGAAGCATCACTCTTACACGTCTCCCAGTTATTTGCATTCGATGATCCTCGCCATAGTGTTAGCTTCAGCCACTTTTACGGTCACATGGTTCTTTGTGTCTGAGACACTTCAGCAAACAGTTACAAGCTCTTGGTGTGCGTCAGTGAAAAACATCAGGAAATGTTTTACGTTCTACGTCTACGATACGTACGAACGACGCCGTTGGAAGATTTTGGTTGGCATATCAGTGTTTATCTTGACGCTGTCAGTTAATTTTTCGCATGATGAAATCGTTGGTCTGTACCTGATGAGAAGACCCCTATGCTGGGACGAACTCAAGGTGACGGCTTTTCAATCGATCACCATTATAGCATCATCTTTTACTAGTATTGTGGTGCTAAAGGTCGTTCAAGGATTGCTTAATCTAAAGGACAGTTATGTTGCTATAGCTGGATGTATATCATCAATGTTTGGTATGGTTATTCTAGCTTTCGCTCGGAGTGACTGGGTGGTGTACGCATGTAAGTAACATTTTATTTTATAGGTATAGATGTCATGACTACACCCTTGCAGATCACATGTTAGACATAATTACTTTATGGATATGTTTAGCCACTGAATTGAAGTCGTAAATTTTCTTCTTTCTATAATAATGTTACTGTAATATAAATACAATAGAACTTAATATCATCACTTTTTATTTGCTGAAGCAAGCTTTGGACAACTATAAAATACCGTTACATGCATTTTCTTCTTCTTTGGGACTTTTAGGTTGGGGGTTGGGGTAGGGAGCTGCCTCCGGAGGGTACGGCCCTAGAGATAACTTTACTTCAATCATTTAAGGTCCATGGTTTTCCTACGTGTGAGGGTAGCTTGATGCACATGCTAATTGTGCGGGTTCTTGACTGCCGAGGACAACGAAACGATAGTATGGAGCGTGGGAAGGGAAATAATTTTAACAGTATTAATATTGCCCGACTACCACCCATAATAATAGTTTGGTGGCAATGTAAATTGGGTGTTGCTTAATCAATTTCCAGGTGTATATATATAATTTTTTATCACTAGTAAAAGCACTATAACAAAACCTTGGGCAACGAATATAGTAGTTAAAATTATGTAACTCCCGACTTTTTATTACACCAAAAAGTCATGTTAGATTTATATACATGTTGTTTTTAACCATATGTCAAAGGAAAATGTTTTACATTGGTTAAAGATTGTTATTGAAAGGCGATGACACAACTTTGAAGAAGGCCTATGTGTAAACTATGTACACATGTTTGTTGCAGCTGCTGTAGCAGCCCTCCTGCTAAGAGTGGTCAGTCCTATGACGAGGTCAGTCATGTCACATTCGGTGCGACAAGACGAACAAGGTCAGTATGAAGAGTTTATTTCTTTAGAACTTTATTTGATTTCCACATGCATGATATGGTAGTCATTATTAATGTTTATTATATATAAATCATTGATTTCCATATGCATGATATGGTAGTCATTATTAATGTTTATTATATATAAATCATGTGGTTTATGTGCATTATATCATAACTATTATATGATTTTGAACATTACACAATTATAATTTATATTGAAGTCTGTGTGTTAAATTGAAGCCTAGCTTTATCTGCGTGTGCAACAATATAAATAACAAATAATGCCACTCTGCGAAAACTGCAATCATTAGATTTGCTTAAATCTTCCTCTTGGCATGTTCGGTGTAGGTGACTGCATCATGGATAACATTCTCAAGGAGAACTTATTCAATTGTGTAGAGCATTTCAAAAAGGATATAAAAATGTATGAATTTACAATAATTTAGTGTTATTATCATAAAAATAACTACTGTATTCTTGTGAAGCAACTTCCCCACCCATTGCAGGTACATACATGTATATAGATACATGTATGCCAGTGTCAATGTCACGTGTCCTGCTATTTTCGTATAAGACAAATTAATTGAAGAAATTTGTTTGGTCTATATGACCGAGGATGAATACATGCACATATAATTATATACATGTATATATTATATATATAATTATATGTATCCAAATAATTTCAGGTGCATTGTTTGCGGGTATGGCCTGCATTGAGGTGACTTTCCCAGTGATTATAAGTGCCCTTTCCACACTTTTGTACCGTGCTACAGTACAACTGCTCATTGGAGTTGTTTTCCTTGTTCTCGCTGGCATTATGTTCATTGTCCTGTCTTTGTTCATGTAAGTGACTTCAGCTTTAACATGTCAGATCATTAATTTCATTCATTGTTAAAATATATTCCTAGTTGTATATTACGTACGATGTGGTGGAAAGGCGATCTGCATGAATTTACAGGATAGAACTACCTTTTGAAAATAGCTAGTTATGTTCTTTCCACATACTGGACAGTACATACCACATCATTTGACACACTAGCACCCTAACCCACAGGCACTACTCACTAGACACAATATTTTATCAAAAAAACAACCCAAATTCTATACTATATATAATATAGATTTTGTTTTTGGAAAAAATATTGTGTCCAGTGTCCAGTGCCTGTGCCCTAACCGGTCTATCCACAAGGAAGTTCAATCCTGTAACCAATGACAGGCTTATCTTGAGCAGATGTTGTATTCATATGTATCTACTTCCTTCTCCTTCATGTTCACTACAACTAATAGTACATTAATGCCATACAGTATATCAACCCAGCACAGATGAAACAAACGTTATAACTACATTTATTACATTTTTTTTGTAATTTTATAGTTATATAACTATGTATATTTAGTAACATTTATCCTATCAGTTGGCATATCTACAGTATGGAGGTAATAATGCATACATAAATGATCTCTTGCTGTAAAAATGGAAATCATAGCTTGTTTGTTATTAAGAAAATATGTCAAAATTAACATATTTGACATCCAGTAGACAAGGATTAATTAAACCATATGCTCTATTGAGGTAGCTAAGCCAGTATACTTTATCACTGTGTATGCAGAGTTGGCAAACTTTTATACTTTACCTTATTATAATCTACAGCTTTCTCAACATTCGAATATCAAGACAGCCTCCCCATAGATATGAAGCAATCAACTGAATCATTGAGTGAGCTATGTTTAACAGCATCAGCATGGAATCAATCAATCAATCAAGGCTGAACGAATCAACTGAGTGAATGAATGTTAAGCTATATCAAAGAAAGAAGATGTTGATTTTATATTTTATAAAGTTGACACATATCGAATTCTATTAATATAGATTAATTTTCATCCCCTCCCCTAAAGGGCCTGTAGTTCATCCTATTTATGTGCTGGATGATTGCTTTAAGGGAGTTTATATGTATATGTATACAATATATTTTGCTTTTAGTACAATATATTAAATTATTGAAATGTGACATTGGTATTGGCATAACACCTTCATCCATCCAATGGATGTTGTAGAGAGCGCTGAGACTGAGAGATCATTCTAACCATGGTCAGGTCGTCTTCTCAGACCCAGATTGTGACATTGTCCATTAAAAATATAGTACAAGGTATATCTATTGCTATAGATATGGAACAAATTTCATAAAACATCGTAAGTCTAGTCTACAACTAGTTGTGTATGTAAATGTAAATATAGAGGTTTTCAATCACATAATATGATTAGTGATCTGACTACGGTTATACATGTAGTAGCTGAGACATATGTTTCCACGCATTTGTGACATATTACTTGTAGATGCTATTTGTTGAGATTTACACCAATATTGGCTTACTTATTAAAATATATATTGACATATAGTCATGCATGTACACATACTTTATTCAAGGCCAAAATTATATTGCTTTTCTAAACAATTATCTGCAGATTTTATATTTTTGAATTTAAACACTTTTTTTAAAGATATCCATTTTTGGATTGCTGTATTTATTTAACTTTTGTTAATACTTTTCACATATAAAATAATAAACCATTTTAGGAAAATGAGACTTTGTTTTCATTAGATATCAAAGAACTTATCAACTGCATACATGTATATATTTCTGTATTTAAATGCTATTTGAAAGTTATCTATAGTGACCTACTTTTGGTGTGCCAGATACTGCCTTTCCTACATGTACCCACTAACAAAATTTAAAAACCCTATATCAAAATTTACTGTAGGATATGTTGTGGAAATGATTTGGATGGATGGATGGATGCAATGACAAGGCATGGGGTTATAAATAGACAAATAGCAACTTTGAGCAGGAATGGCAAATTATTATAATGGAACAGACCTGTCAACCATGAACTCAGGAGATGAGATCCCAACAAACAGGAGATTTGACAAAATATGGGATATTCATATTACAAAACAAATATTAATGACAACAAACATTATGAGAATAAAACGTCATTTTATAACTCCATAGCTATATCCTGCAATTCATTGGCAAGCATTGATTAACAGATCTGTACCCTTGGAACACCTCGGCTGATGATGAACAAATTAAATCGGACAAAATGGGCAAATGAAAAACTTCATGGTTTCTTAAAACATTTTATTAATAAAAAGATAAACAAAGTTGGTTTGTTTAATGAAAATGCTGGAGTATATTATTGATTGATAATCTTCAGCTATTGGCCGTCAAACTCACAGTTATGATTAGCTGTAAAGGATCTTTTATATATATACATGTATATGCAGTGTAGGCCTATACCTATAAAATAGACATTAAACCTGGATGAGCGCATTCCGAGAATAAGGGATTGGAAGAAGCATCAACTCTTGCTGCAGTCTCCAGCATATCTCATTTTCATCTGCTATTTTGTAGCTCTTAAACGTCACACCTCTCTGACCCATTATTTCTTATAAACTTGTCTATGAAATGGACATTGAGGCTGGGTCAGACTATTGATGAGAGCATTCCGAGAATAATGGGTTGGAAGAAGCATCAACGGTTTGGCTGATCGGGAATTTATTGTCTTTGATAGATTACAGTTAGTAGTGAAAGAATTTAAAAATTGGATGTAATTATTTGTGACGTTGATGTCAAATATATATGACCATTTAAGTTATGTTACATAAAATTGCATATTATAGTACAGTGTGTATATCTTTAACACTTTGATTATACATGTATTACCGGTAGCCACAAAACTTACCACTGATTTTGTATTCATTGTTCACTTTGACAGGGTGCAATTTGTTTTCAAAATATATTAATCATTGTTTGCATTTTATTACAGCTATTAATAAAATGCAAACAATGATTAATATACGTACATTTTAAAATCTTACATAGTGCATGTTGTACATGTATACATATCTAAAATAAATAGGGGACACATACAAAATATGATACTGTCACACTGGAATTTGATTAGCACTTTTATAAAATGAGTAAAAATATTGCATCGCAATGACAAAATTTGAATCGCTTTTTGCGACACGAACACGGTCATTTTGCAGCCTGCTTTGAGCAGATATAACTTAATTTACCTTTCAGTGTATACATAATTATATGATACGTGTATGTAATATAATTGCACTTCGGAACTGGGTAAATACTTCTTTCGTATAGTACTAGCTGTTTGTGTGGTTTTTACTATTCTTTTGTGATTCCTTAATTTCTGGAACAATAATCGTAGCACAATATCCAATCTCTGCTTTGTCTTTTCTAGTTTTGAACATAAGTATTCTGAAATGAAATAATCAATATAGTATTAAAAATAAATACACAATTATATATATTATATACCTTCAGTTTTCTTTTAAAATGCCCCCAACCTTTAGAACTGCTACCATTTATCATTGTGATAAAACTTGTTTAAAAACATTAGTATTTGTGCCCACTCTTTGCATGGAATTGTGCCCCATTCATAAAACAATTGGATCTGTTCAAGCAAATTGAGAACAAAATAAAGTAAAGGTGACCTAGAAGAAATATAAAAAATGTACAAATTACATTGCATACCCAAGACCTGTCAATAGGGCCACAAGAGCAGGTTCTATATCTACATGTTTACATAGCTTAAGTGACCTATATATGTACAGGTAGTTATTACAGCCTGTTATATTAAGTCAGGTTGAACAGTATTGTATACATAATTACATGTACATAATTATTTTGCAGTGTTACCCAAAGAATTTAATCAAACTGCTGCAGTCTTCTTCTTTTCATTGTTATAGTTAATTAATATACACAATGTATGTAAACATTACAACTGATGTTGTCGATGCCTCATGCCAGTTTGCAGTAGCAATGGCAGTAAATCTATGTCAAGATCAATGACAATATTTCTAGAATCTACATCTACAAAAACATTACATGTAAAGTGAAGTTTGCTTTATTTAACGACGCCACTATAAACACATCGATTATAAATCAGCAGTTATTGGACATCAGACGCATGGTTATATTGACACATGGTCACAGAGGAAATCCGCTGTCATCGCTTAATGGGCTACTCTTACCGAAAAACAGCAAGGGATCTTTTATGTGCACTA